>NTHP01000261.1:882814-898223 GCA_003416845.1 Oplegnathus fasciatus | reverse complement strand
GAAAGGTGAGAGACTGAAAGCAGCTGAGTTGATGCTCTTATCCAGACTGCAAAACTGAAGCAACATTTAATAGTGCACCAACATCTGAAGGAACCAACAGTATTAGTGTGAGGCTCAGAGTATAATATAAACCTAATACACACCATATAAAGAGATCTAAAAAGACAAAGAAAGGGGATTTATTAACGTAAGAAAAAAGATGTTCTGGCATTTCAAACTGTGACAAGTGAAATTATTTGTCTTTTCTTTTTATTTCAGTCAATCTTCCTCGTAAGTAGATTTTGTTTTTATTCTATTGTCTCTGATCTGATCTGCACTCTGCAGGTTAAAAAGGGTTTTCAGTGTGAGCTGAGGTAGTTCAGTGCAGGATAAGAGGACTGCCACATTACAGCTGTAAAGAAAATATCTAACAAGGAGATGTTTCCTCCGACCAATGATGGCAGCTTTATATGAAGATAAGTGAGTTAAGTTATAAAGAGAAAAAACAAGCTAAATAAGGGATGGATGCTTTCAGAAACGTTCACATCAGACGGGCATTTTCAGTGTTTTCCTTTAAAATTAATATCAACCTGGAAATATGGTGACGCTTATTTGTATAAAATGGTGAAGACTGAAAATTAAAAGTAATGGTCCTTTAAAATCAGCCCTCCATTATCATTTGGTAAAATCATGAATATTTTAGATCACAATGAAATCAAAATCCTCAGGTAATGATATGATATTATAACCTTGGTAGAATTGAACTTTCCAAATATTTTTGATGAAGTTTCGTCTGTTTTATGTGATTGTTCTCTCTGTCTCTTCAGGTTTGTGGTTGTCAGTTCACAAAAACGACCACTTATGAAATCAATAAAAGTCCAAGAAGCCTGCATGTTCTTATTAAATCTGTAATACTTTTGTTCAGAGATGCTGCATTAAATGTAGGTGTTATTGTGCAACATGTTACAGTAAAATGATTAATAAATACATTGTCCAAAAAGCCTACATATAAAATATTTTTGCTGACACGAAATATTAATGTATTAATGGGCTCATGCAGTTTAACTGCATGGTCGATATTGTGGCAAGCTGTGGTTCACTCGTGATAAACTCAGCGAGGCAGTTTTCTCTTTCTCATAAAAGGCGCTTTATTAGTAACAAGCAAAGTCACAGATTACAGTAAAGCACGCCCAGATACTCACACAAGAGAGAAGGTCACTGCTAGAGCACCTAACCAAACTTATGGTATAACTCCTCCGCCAGTAATAACTGCATGTGGAACTATGGGAACATAGCAGAACACACTGCCACACACACTAACTTAATAAACATTGCGGGAACATGCATGAACATGAAACTTAGGTCCATGAGTCCCTCACCCAGTACATCAGGAGGCTGTCCCTACATGCCCACCCCCTGGGACACTACATAGTCCCCACCTAGATGGTTAGCTGTCCCCGGCAACCCATGTATCCACAACAAAGTCCCAGAGGTGTTGGGGATGCCGCCGTGGCGGTTCTTCTGTGGTAGCTGGAAATGGGGGGAAGTCTGGGTCAGATCCTCTGCCTGAACTCACCTCTGGCCACTTGGTGAAGTAGTCCATGGCCACCAAAACGTACCGGTTCCCTTGGTCAGTGGTGGGAAAAGGGCCCAGAATGTCAACACCCACATGCTCCATAGGGGCCCAACCTGGTATTGTTGCAGTGGGGTGTGTGAGCGCCGTGTGCGTCCCTTCTGAGCAGCGCAGGAATCACACTGGTGAATGTAGAGCTCCACATCATGGCGACAACCTGGCTAGTAGAATCGAGATCTCAGCCGGTGCAAAGTCTTGGTAACTCCGAAGAGACCAGCCTCTGCTGCTCCATGGACAAGCTGGAGAACCTTGTGTCACAGCCGGCGGGGAACCAGGAGCTGGAAAACGTCATGCCTGCCCCCAGGCAACCACCAACGGGGATAGAGGAGGCCATTCTGGCTAGTGAGGCTGGTCCACTGGGAGTAGAGGGCCTTGGTCTCTGGGTCCAGTGCTGAAACAACTGTCCACACTGGTTGTAGGCCAGCCCTCACCCAGGTTTGGACCCAGGAGAGGACAGGGTCTTGACTTAGGGTGATGATAGTCCACACGAATTGGTAAAGTATTAAAAATACACATACATGCAGATTGCAATAAGTCCCCAGCCAGGTGATGTTACGCTCCATTAACTGAAGTTATGGACATATTCACTCTCTGCCGCTGAGTTTGCATCTGCTTTATGTCTGACTAGCCTGCAGCTCACTCTGCCATGTTAGCTCTACAATTTGGCTAAAACCTGAATTAAAACACTGCAAAAAGTACTTACATGTCTTGAGTAGAGTATAATTAAGTAATGATTCAGTACTCAGTAACTAGGCCTACTCAGTGTGATGCACCACTTTACTTTAGGTGACAAAATGAGTAGCCTATAAGCCTAATCGTAAGATATTGATGAAGTAATGAGGGACTACTTAACTACTCAGTATTATATCTCTTTACTTGGGTTGCGCAAAAACAGTAACTAATGTTTAAGTAATTAGTAATGAATCAACGACTCATGAAGAAAGTGGTCAGTATGACCGATTCACAGATATTCATGAACTAATCATTACCTAATGATTCATTAATATAGGATCTCCCAGTCCGTTCTCTAGTAACTCATCATTATTTACTTTGTAGTCCTCCATTAGGAATTATTAGGGAAGTACTTATTAAGGATTCATCAAGTCGTTTCGATTCCTTCGTCACTCGTTTCCTAATTAACCAGAGGTGGAAGTAACGAATTACAAGTACTCACATTACTGTAATTGAGTAGCTTTTTAGTGTTTAAAATGAAGTAAAGTAGTTTGCTACATTTGAACGTTCATCCGTTACTGAGTAAAATATTTATTTATTTTTGCTTTAAATGATCAGCGGAGTCAAGATCAATGGCGAGCTAGAAAAAAAACTGACTTGGACCAGACACCAATTAACGCAACGGGGAAAGCTGAGGCACACGTGTGGTTAGCCAAAAAGGGAGACATTTTATAACTAATGTTTATGGTTATGTTACGTGTTATATGAGGCAGTTTGTGTTGGTAAAAATTAGGAGGTGATTATATAAGGTTAGTTAAGTTTTCTGGTTAACCAGAAACAGCCGTTAGATTGCTCTCTTCAAAGCAACCAGACTCCATTAACAAAAGTAGTAATTTTACCTTGCAGAACACGGGAGTTGCTGGTCTATCACTGCCTCGATACACGTCGTAACACATGTTAGTTCGGATCCGAACTAACCCTTTAAAACACCACACAATAACACAAACAAACTAACCGATCGAGGCAGCAGTAGACCATCAGCTACTCCCGCGTTCTGTGAGGGTAAATTACTGTTTTTGTCAATGTAGTCTGGTGGCTTTGAAGAGAGCGATATAACTGATGTTTCTGGTTAAACAAAGGATCTTACTCTTTAACAAAAGGTCTATCTCTGGTCATTTTGACATTAAAACATGTTTAGGGCCTAGGTTTAAAAACAACGACGTTTCCCTTTAATTATAACTGGCAGCTGAGAGCTACAGATCACACAATAAGCTTTCATAACCCTCTGCTTTATGAAGCCAATCATGACATTATTTGGAACACCTATTACTCTTTAACTACATAAACCTTTACATTGTTCTGTTCACAGAGGAAACAATCATCAAAGGCAAAATTTGTTAATTAGAAAAATCAACGGTAACTTTTACAAACAACAAAGTAACTTATATTTTGAGTACTTTTTAAGTGAGCTACTTTTTACTTTTACTTGAGTCATTTTTTAGTTTTAGGCCTACTTGAGTACAATTTCAGTCAAATAACAGTACTTCTACTTGAGTAGGATATTTCAGTACTGTGATAGTGTTTGGGATCTCTTAACTTCATGGTTTTGGAGTTTGTAATCACTGAGGTGTATCGGTAAGAATACACAAGAAGACGCTTCAAAGATATCTTGCACTTTACTAGACGGTTGCACAGGGTTACACTTGGGTTGTATGTGTGGTTTCTAGAATAACAGAGAATAATGGAAATACTACTATGATTAACTATAATATAACACACAATACAAATGACATTAGTTACGCCCTAAGTGCTATACATTCTGTCCACAGGGTCAGTCAAACATATAAAGATATAAGTAGAAGTGGACAGCCAACTATGAACTAAGAAAGCTTTTATGTTTCAAGTTACAGATCAAATAACCTCCTACTGGCACTTTCTGCTAATTCTGCTATTATAAAGCATACTTACATATTAATTGATGCACATAACCCTTTATACAACCAGCAAGACAACTTTTGTCCCAAACCTATCCATCAAACTCACTGGAGTGAGCTAGCAGACAAACTAAACCAGCCAATATACCAGTTAACCACTCAAAGCAGCTAATTGGCTCCTGACATGCTCCTTTACATGCTGTCCAATGAAATTAAGGGGGCTGCTGTGCCTGAACTTAATGTGAACTGCATACTTTCTTAATAAGTACTCTTTACACCTCTGTAATTAGGCTAACTAGTCATCAACTAATCATTAGCTAGGCCTACTCTATAAAATTTGATTAGGAGTTAGGCTACTCATTAACTAATGGTTCACTAGCAGTTAGTTCCTCATTCGATTTGTTCCCCAGTAACTAGCATAGGCTACTCAAAATGTTGTGGCCCTTATTGTAAAGTGTTACCTTCATATAAGTCACGATGTGATTGTAGAATGATATTCATTAAATTAGCTTATTACTTTTATTACATTATTATTTGGTATCAGGTAGAAATGTTCTCATGCTTATGATTCTGTCTTTCTGGTGTAAATCACCATATTTCTCAATTACTCTCCTCTCTTCTTATCTCACTAATGTGCCGATCACAAAGTTTAACTTCAAAACTTTCTAAACTGTCAAACTGAATCAAACTGTTTCTGAAGCACGAGCGACGTTTGAAGCTTCGGACGTCACAGTCACGTGGTATTCTTCATTTGACACAAACTCAGTGTAGTGGAGCCATAGACAGAGCTCTTCACACGTGAGAAACAGGTTTCTCTGGTCAGACTTTTAACTGAATCATACTGAATATGTCATATTTACGGTGAGTGATGAAGATGTGTATATTTATACTGAATGTATAAACCTCGATTGTCCCGCAGTGAAACACTTGCTGAAGTATTTCGTAACTGCATCTTCTGGAGTTCCAGACTTCCCAGAGTTTGTGGGAGCAGCACTGGTTGATGAAATTCTGGCAGGTTACTGCGACAGCAACAAAAAGATAATAGAACCAAAACAGGACTGGATGAAAAAATTATTAGAAAACGACCCTCAACACTTGGAGTTTTACAATGGAGAGTGTTTAGAGAATCTGCCTAACCTCTTCAAAGACAGGATTTATAGTTTGAAGCAGCGCTTCAACCAAAGTGGAGGTACAGTATGTGCTATGTTATATTTACATTTTTTACTGCTAAAATGTTTTTCATCCTGGTTTGCTGTTTGTCAAACAGATAAAGTTCTATTATGAACTTACACACGTGTGTTCATGTCCGCACATTATAGACATCTGCAAGGTATTTAGAGCTGGGACTGCATCTGAGGCTGTAGGTGTCACACAAGTGTGACTTTATTTATATAAGAGTTTGATAATGCAAGAACACATATCCACTTTGTATACTGCCACTGACAGTCATCCTTCAATTCACAAAATAGCTACCATTGTAACTTTTAAACTGTGAAATATAAATTGGGTTTCAGCACTCATATAAAGAAAAAGTGCACTGACGATCTGCTCTTGAATCATGAGCACACCACAAGACTGGGAGATTAGCAGTGCATCACGTAATCATCTCTCCACTGGAGATTTCATCTGTACATCATTGTTAATCACAGTCTCTGTTTCTGTCTCTGTCTCTCTCTCAGGTGTCCACATTTTACAGAGGATGTATGGCTGTGAGTGGGATGATGAGGCTGGAGAGGTTATCGGTTTAATGCAGTATGGTTATGATGGAGAAGACTTCATATCATTCGACCTGAAGACATTGACATGGATCGCTCCAAAACCACAGGCTGTCACCACCAAACTGATATGGGATGCTGAGAAAGCTGAAATAAAATACAATGAGGTGTTCCTCACTCAGATTTGTCCTGAGTGGCTGAAGAACTATTTGGCCTTTGGCAACAGCTCTCTGCAGAGAACAGGTAGAATCACATGACCTGATGTAGTTTCATGGACACAACAATGTTCATATAGCCTGCTCAGACTGAACTGCCATTGTATTATCACTCCAATCAGTCTGATCTTACCGCCACAGAAAACCTTTTTTTTTCTTTAAGATTTGATTCAGCCCTAACCAATCAGTACAGTCACATTTTTGGGTGCTCTGACATCTGACACTTTCAGTCAAAGCTGAGACTGTGATAGCCAGTGCCCAGTTAGCATGAGTTAAGTAAGTTCACGCAGTTTCAGTGTTTCAAAATAGAGAGATTGCTGTTTCACTGAACATTGACACTGAGATTGACTGATTTGCTGTAAACTATAAAAACAGGACGATCCATCTTCTCTGACGGTGGTGAATTTCTTTAGTGGTGGTGTAGTTCTCTTCTCTGTCTACATACAGACAATGTGGAGGTTGTAGCAAATGGGTTTTTATCCTGTGCACAAACATGTGCATGCTACATATGTCTTTAATTGCTTCTCTCTCCCCCTCTTTCTATATTTCTTAGCTTGATTTCTCCCTTGAATTTCTTCATCTTTGTTTTACCTTTTTTCTTTCCTTCTATGTTTGCCCTTACTTGTCTTTCTCTACCCCCTATCCCTCTCTCACTCCTCTCCTCCATTGTTTCTATTGCTGTCTTTCCCACGTTTCTCTCCCTCTCTCTCTCTCTCTCTCTCTCTCTCTCTATCTCAGCACATGAGTGAGCGTGGAGTGAACAGTGAGTGAGTGTGGGTCTATGGAGCGAGTGAGTTTCTATATTTGTACTTTTTCTATCTGTTTTGAGGTCTTATATGTGTTTATTTTCTTGTTTGTTTTTTGTTATTAGTTTGTGGTGGTTAAGTTTGGTTCAGTTTGGTAGTGGGGTTGGCAGCCGGGCGTTATGCCCATTGTCAGTAGTCAGGTGGGGCTGGCGAAGCTGTAACACCGGCATGCGTGTCAGCTGTTCGGTGGTGGAGGACAGTTATGCTGTTGGAGAGGTTGCAGGGTTTGAAAGTGTGAAATCTTCCTCTTGCATGAACGGCACTATATTCATTTTTGGCTGGACCGCAGAGGGCCACTTGCACTTGCGTTAATTATAGATGCATTTTTAAGTTTTGAAAGATTGTGTCGCCCCCCACTCATATGCCTCACAGTTGTTTGGTCCACTAGCTCCTATCCGCCAAACCCCACACACAGTAGTCCTTGAACACGCTCGTACAGCCCTTTGGCTACACCACCCAACCCGCTATAATATGCGTTATTCAACCATCCAAACCCGACCCAACCCGCAAACTGCCAACTTCATGCATTAGTAGCATAGACAAGGACAGAGACAAGAGCACCGTGGCGTGTATTTGAGAGAGAGAGGGAGAGAGAGTGACAGAGAGGGGGGAAGAGAAGGTGGAAGATAGACTATTGCACGCAATGTTTCTGTAAGTTATTAATAACTTACTCGGAACACTGCTTTGTCATGTTTCACCCCTGGTGAACCCAACAAAAAAGATCATGTTAACAAACGCACCTCCGTTCGATAAAAATTAAGAGTTGGCCAAAGAGCTGTCGCGCTATGGGCAGCTGGTGTCTCCTTCTCTTTCAAACTGATAGAAATAAAAAACTTAGTTGTGGGTTTTGCACAAGAAACTCACAGTGACACCAAGAATGAACTTGACTGGAAGGAGTGGACTGGGGAAGTCATTCTAAGCCATAAATTGTCTAACAGTGGCGGAGTTGGGTTGGACTCAAAGGACTTTAGTCCCTGTTCTTTTGAGGTGGAAGAAATAATGTGTGGTCATATTTTAAAAGTCAAAGTACGGTATGAAAATGTGAAAATGATTTTTGTAAATTTTTATATTCCAGTTTTGAGCATTGCAGCAATGAGATTTTTAAACATTTTGTGTGATTTTCATAATTGTAGTGATGATTTTTTTGTTTGTGGGAGGTGGTTTTAACTGCACAGAAAATGCCAAATTAGATAGGAATCACCTAGAGCCTCATCCTGCTTCATCTGCCAGACTCAAGCGTCTAATTGAAACTTATGAGTTAAAAGATGTTTGGAGAGGTTTTAACAGGAGTGATAGGCAGTACACCTGGAGTCACTCCAAGAACAGTTTGTTATCATTGGCCAGACTTGATCACTTTTATTGTCATTTTGGTATTTTTAAAACATGTCAAATAATTCTGGTTGGTTTGTCTGATCATTGCCTTGTTCAGTGCTCCTTTTATATTCAAAATGTTAAGTTACACAGTGCACATTGGCATTTTAATACTGATCTTTTACATGATAAATGTTTTAGAGAGGCTTTTGAATTTTTATGGGTTTCACATTCACACAAATCAAATTTTTCTTCAGTGCAGCAATGGAGGGATATTGGAAAGAGTCAGATAAAATGATAAAAACAGATAAAAACAGCAGTATACTCGCAGTGTCACTAGGCACATTACCAGGTCTCTTCAAGACCTAGAGATTGAAGTAGCAGAATTACAGAGTCTAGTGGATTCTACAGGAAATCAAGGACATATTGAAGCCCTGAAATCTAAAAAGGCTGCCTTAGCCAACCTGTTGGGCATTACAGCACAGGGTGTTCCAGTCCGCTCATGTTTCACGAATGCATCTCAAATGGATGCTGCCTCGCAGTTTTTCTTTAGTTTGGAGCGAAAGAATGGTCAGAGAAAGATCATTCCCTCTTTACGCTGTGAAAATGGATCCACAATAATGGAAACCCCTGAGATGTGGAGATATGTCACCTTCTTCTACAAAGAGCTTTTTAAAAGAGAATATGTGGAGGATTTAGAGCTGACTGGATCCTTTTATGCTGGACTACCTCAGGTGGATGTTGACGCTAATGCAGTGTTGAATGCAGAACTGTCTTTGAATGAACTGAATACTGTGCTCATGAGCCTGGCAAATGGAAAAGCACCTGGTATTGACGGATTGCCCGTTGAGCTTTATAAATCTTTTTGGCCAATGGTTGGTGAAGATCTATTGGAGGTGGTCCGTGACAGTTTCTGTAAAGGACAGCTACCGCTAAGCTGCAGGAGGGCAGTCATCACCTTGCTAACAAAAAAGTTAGCAAAGTTCCAGACTTTGCCACTTTTCTACCGTGGAGTTTTCATAGTGTGGAAAAAGCTGGCGAAGGAGAGAACAATACAAAATAACTCCTTATACTGGCTGTTGCGGGAGCCTGTGGTGCTTGGAGTACCCCCTGCTGGGCAGGATCAGCCGTTACAGAAGTGTTTTGATTTTAACCTTTGGATCTGTTGTGAAACATTGCTAGACCTGAATTGGACAATGCCTGGGAGTGAGATCTGTGAGGATCATCAACAAGCTGCTTGAACACTAGAAACACTGTCTGACTGGACATGAATGTCTCCTGTTGAATGAATACAGTAATGGTTTGGTTGTGCCTCATATAGATGATCCTTTTCCTTGTTTAGGTATTCATCCCAGTTTTGACGAGGTTGTCTGTGCTTGAGAGGGGATGTCAAACTTGCTTGGAGTTGTTTATATAAGCCACCATTAACAGAGAAGGTAGCTGACTTACAGTGGAGAGGTTTACATGGGATAGTAGCAGTCAATGCTTTTCTTTCTGTTATTAATCAAGGTATGAATGATACCTTACAATTGTCCTTACAAAGTAACTGTGTTCCACTGTTACTTGGAGTGTATTTGCCTGGTACCATTGTTCATGTTGTTGGAGAGTTTATTCAGAAAGGTATAGGGAGGTTTCCTCCAAGCAAATGTTTATTCTTGGTTTTAAATACAAATAGTCTGCAAAACACAAATGTAAACTCGTGAATTTTATCTTGGGACAAACAAAGATGGCTATTTATGTAAGCAGGAAGAGGAAGATTGATGACTCAGTAGACACTGATGTAAAATTACTGTTCACTAGAATGTGAAAGCCAGAATAATGGTAATTTAATTATTACAAAGAAATGAAGGTTGTTGATCAGTTCAGTATGATATGGGCCCATGGTGATGTGTTGTGCTCTGTAAAAGAAAACCAACTTATTTGTATTTATTTATTTATTTGTTTGTGTTTTGAAGATGGTTGTATTTCTTTTTTGTAAATAGCTTGTTGAAAGATAGAATAAAGTTACTTAAAATAAAATAAAAATCTCTCTCTCCCTCTCTCTCTTTCTCTCTCTCTCTCTCTCTCTCTCTCTCTCTCTNCCAGAGCTTCCCTCAGTGTCTCTCCTCCAGAAGTCTCCCTCCTCTCCAGTCAGCTGCCACGCTACAGGTTTCTACCCTGACAGAGCCACACTCATCTGGAGGAAAGATGGAGAGGAGCTTCATGAGGACGTGGACCACGGAGAGATCCTCCCCAACCACGATGGATCCTTCCAGATGAGTGTTGACCTGAACCTTTCATCAGTCACACCTGAAGACTGGAGGAGGTACGACTGTGTGTTTCATCTCTCTGGTGTGAAGGACGACATCGTCACCAGACTGGACAAAGCAGTGATCAGAACCAACTGGGGTAAGAATGAGATCAGACGTGATGGAAATTGAAAATAGACCTTAACCTGTTTGTTTATTTGTTTGTTTGTTTATTTGTCTGTTTGTTTTGTTTTGTTTTGTATTTGCTGTCAATTCACCCAACGCCCAATCAAAAGTTGAGAAAAATCAAGTTCAGCCAATGGAAAAATAGCACAGAAAATACCAATACCGTTTCTACCTTCTGGTTGGGTGGGCAGCCTACAGCCTGCCTCTAAAGTCACCCACTGCCCAACCCCTCTTCTCGTTGTGTTCAGGCACACACAGTGTCATAGTCATAGTCTGACTGGCCATCGGGAGAGTTTTCCCAGTGGGCCGCTTGACAATTGGTGCCAGAGGGGAGACATGGGTGTGTGCTGCTCAGTTGCTCAGTGACATCCCCTGGCCAGAGAACAACAGAGAGCGACACAGAATACAAGAGGGCAGACATTAGTGTGTTGGAGGACCATGGTGGTCCCGAGCCGTATCAGTTCAAGCTGCTGGCTCCAGCCCGGGCTGAACACGTAACGTTTGGGTTTGTTCGCGGAGCGGCTGTTGCACTACACTTCCACTATAATCAATCCCTATATCCACTATAATAAATCCCTCAGCGGTAACGTAATATTACGTTAATGTTACTTTAGAAAGCTAATGTGAACAAACGTTGGAATAAGTTGTAAAGCTCTGTAATTATGATGAGGAGTCTCAATCAGCGTGTATTTGACTTCACGGACACAGGCACACACATTGAGAAACACCTTGTATAGACTCCACTCAAGTGCGGGCTGGGGGAGGTGGAGCTGCCCACCTCTGATTGGAGGGCAGTTGGTTGGTTGGTGACGAAAGCCGCCACCATACATCACACGCCTCCAAATCAGCCAATAGCAAAATTCAATTGCAGTAGCTGTGTTTCAAACAGTAGAGGGCAGTCGCTACGCATATTTTAGCTGGCTGTTTAGCTATATCGGGTGTCAAGTCAAGTCAATTTTATTTATATAGCCCAATATCACAAATCACAATTTCAAGGGGCTTTACAATCTGTACAGCATACGACACCCTCTGTCCTTAGGGTGTCTTACTGAAATATGTTCAACGTTCATAAAGTCGATGCACTCGTCAATGTCACTTCGTGAACCGACCAATCACAGCCTGGATGGGGCGGGACATTAAACAAAAGACATGCTGCATCAAACTTTAGAAATGTTGAACTCATTGTTATGCATGAATGGTTATTGATTATTGACAAGTTAGTACTTATCATTGACACATTAGAGACCAGGGTCGGACAGGTAACAGAATTCGGTCCTGGCAATTTTTGTTTGGACCAGTCCCATTTTTCCCCAACATGAGCACCGCAATATCAGGCTTTTTCTAACATATAGGCAAAGCAATAGATATCAAGTTGGCTGTAGAGAGGATCTCTCAGCAACTATCAAATCGGGCCCGGCGCCACAAGGGGGCTTAACTGAGATACGTGACTATCGCTTAGTTGTTTCAGAAATATATATTCATTCTTTTGATCAGCTACTTCAATGGAGTGTGTGACTGTAAGCTGTAAAAAAGGATTAACAGTAGTAGTATGAGGTAGTGTAGTGTTTGTCAGCCACGTTAACTACACACTGCTGGGTCGACAGCGTTGTATACGACATCCTAAATATCTCCAGAACGCTGCAGCCAGCGTCTCCCTTTCAGAAGCTTTGTAATCCAGCCTTGAACTGCGGCGTCTTTTTGGAGACTTTGTAAAATAAATCCATAATGATAAATCCAACACTGAACGTCTTCCGTGATTATTTATCGATTTTTTCGTGTTGAAAACAGCTATTGTTGTTTTTAGCCGTCCATTAGCAATCCCATGATACCTTGGGTTGAGTCTGTCGACCAATCAGAGACTGTGTTCCTGACTTGACTCTGGCATTTGCCAGAGTTGCCAGATTGCCAGTCCGAGCCTGTAAGAGACCAACCACCAATGTAGACAATTTTTCTTCCACAAGGATTTAATCAAAGGAACAAAACCTACAAAAATGATAAATGTTGGTTGTGTATTTCTTAAACTATTGTATTGTCCAATTGGAATTAATATTATACTAGTGGTATATAGTATACTGTTATATGAACTTATATGAATATGCTAACATTATATATTAATGTTTTAAGAAACTAAACACTAATAAACTTAGAAATGCTAGTTCACTACCTCCCAGTTTCCCTGCTTCAAATTGTTCTTTATAAATTAGAATAGAATAAAATGCTACTTTCTTAATCCCCATGGGGAAATTAATCCTCTGCATTTAACCCATCCAAACACCTCATACACCAACCCATGGCCATAAGATGAAGAGGCCTGAGGGCACAATGGCAGGAGCTTGCATCTGATCTTGACTCTGACAGTCCTCCAGTTACAAGCTGTCATTTTGCCAGATTTTTGTGCCATCTGACCAGGGACTCAAACCAGCAACTTTTAGGCTATAGTCTGCTCTGGGCTAACCTCTGGGCTACCTACCGCCCAAGTTGCCCACCTATTATTTCTACTAGCCCACCCTAATATCACAAGCTAAGACCGGCCCTGGTGACATCGCTGCAACACACCAGCATGTGAGTGGGAAACAGGTTTTTAACTCTGAGCTGTCTGTAGAGGAGCAAATGCAAATGTTAAAGGAAACAAAAACTACCGTTCAATTCACTGAAATGCATTTTGTTTCTCACTTGACTCTTATTCACACGATCTGCTCCATATACTTAAATACTAAAGTGGATTCCATAAACTAAACATTTTCATCTCCATCCAGTAGTAGAGACAAAGTGTGAATACTGTGCTTCGGTTCCAGTTTCTCCCTCAGGGTCTCCTGCTGGTCCTGTTATTGGAGTTGTTGTAGGACTGCTGCTGCTGGCTCTCTGCATCGCTGGACTCTTCATCTGGAGAAGGAACAATCATGGTGAGGAACAAAGATGTTTTCACTCATCGTGAAGGCATTTTAACTCCACTGTTGGATTTAACATGCAGGTTCAACTCAAGGATAATGTCAGACAACATATTTATTCTGAAAGGATAAAAGTTTTTTAAAAAGTGTGAGCTGGCTGAAAAGAACACAGTAGAGGTCCTCAACAGATCTACTGTATATACTTATAGTATATATAGTCATAGCTAGTTATAGTTCCTGTCTTAGTTTTATATTCAAAGCAGAGATCTGTGAAATTTGTGAGAAATTTCCTCAAAACATGCAAAAGTGTTTTCTTAGTGTCATAAATTCTGATTTAACATTTAATATTTTAACCTCTCATCTGTATTTCAGGATTCAGACCTGCAAACTGTAAGTTTTCCTTTATAAAAAGTAAAATATATTTATTTTATGGAACTGAATGTGTCTGATACCATTTTCTTGTGAACATTAGTAATCAATCATTCATGTCCGGTCCTGTCTCTCATATGATTACTGATCATTTCAAATTAAATTTTCTGCTTCTATCTTCAGACTCTTCTCCATCATCATCGGACAAAATTTCAGATCTTAACTGATCACAGTGAGTAAGTCATTGTTTCAACTATCTTGAGCACATAACAGCACACTAGCATAATGGACAATTTTAATCCTGTATTTCACACGCAGCTGATGTTAATAATTCACAAAGACATTCTGCATAAGGAAGAATTTTCTCGCTCAGTGATCCAGTATAACTACAGGAAGCAGATGGCACTTTTATCGTATTACTCCACACACACACATTTGATGCCTGTTAGAAATCAGTAGTGGAAGAAGTATTCAGTACTTAAGTAAAAATACCAATATAACAATGTAAAAATACTCCATTACAAGTAAAAGTCCTGCATTCAAAATCCTACTAAAGTAAAAGTACAGAAGTGTTATCAGCAAAATATACTTGAAGTTCTGAAGAAAAATGTCCCCTGTGAGTGAATCTTCTTTTTTGTGAAATATTGGATATTTTGACTTGTTTGGGTCTCAAACAGTTATCAGATGTTTTTTAATGTAAAATCTAAATCTGAAAAGTAACTAAGCTGTCAAACAACTGTAATGAAGTAAAGAGTAATATTGCCCTCTGAGATGTAGTGGAATAGAAGTATAAAGTAGCATAAAATAAGTAAGTACAAACAAGTTAAGTACAATTACCTCAAAATTGCACCTAAGTACAGTGCTTAAGTTAATGTACTTAGTTACTTTGCACCGCTGCCAGAAACAGATCAATTGCTTACATAACAAATGTTAATAATGTCCAATATGAACTCTAATTAAGTACCTAATCAGTTATTCAACTTTTCATTTATTAATCTGTCTTGACAGGCTCCCAGTGAAGATTAGAAGACTCCAATGACGTTACTGTGGCATCAAAACCGTTATTTATTTTCTAGAGAGCACTTTCTAATTTGTGACTTTGATTCTTTTGATTCTAATTTGCAAAAGACATTTTTTTATCTAAATGTGTTCATATTGAACACTGAGATGTGAAGTCATAGAACCTGCCAGGTTCAGTCAAACTGGTCAAGTATGAATTCATGTACTCACCACAGAAGATCATTGAAGTGTCAGTCAGAGCTGACAGAAGCATTACTGTGGAGGGAAATCCTCCAGGAGTAACAACATCTGGAGAGAACTGATGCTGCTGTCCAGCTGTTTCCATTTTCTCTGGACTGCTTATTAGAGACCAAAGATCTGAAGAGAGAAAAGAGAATCATGTCTTGGACCTGATCTAGTTTACATTATTAGGCACTATAGTCATCTGGCTTTGGTGGTGATTAGTCCAGTCAT
>NTHP01000261.1:862949-875344 GCA_003416845.1 Oplegnathus fasciatus | reverse complement strand
AGATGAACTCTACTGTACTGACCTCAGTGTGTTGGTCCGTCCCAGCAGGCAGCATCAAGCCAACATCTGCAGGTGGAAACAGCTGTTGGTTGTATTGAATGATTGACTGATGGATGGACCAATCAGGACACACAGACTGCCTCCCAGTCTCCATAATGGTCCTGTTGGTCTCTGCCTTATTCGGACCAGTTGTAGTAACACAGTGCTGAACAGGACACACTGTCCTGGCTGAGCAGGTGGAGTCTGGTGACTGATCCTGGACTGAAACTCTCCTTCAGTGGAAGCTTCCAGAGCAGCTTCAGGACAGTCTAGTCTGTAGTTTCTCACAGGAAGAGGATGTTGTTGGACTGATCCACTGGCTGCAGGGTCTCAGTGGGTGTAATGTTCAGTCCAGGATCAGGTTTAATCTGTGTCTGCTAATCAGGACTCCACCTCAGTGTGTGTGTCTGTTCCTGCAGCTCACATGAAGCCACACCACCTTCAACAGTGGAGATAAACTGTGTGTTGGTCTCGATCATTGTGTCTCTGTGGTAAAGATGTGATAATAGATGACTGGGCTATCTCACTCTGGTTTACTGCTGTCTCTCTCTCTCTCTCTCTCTCTCTCTCTCTCTCTCTCTCTCTCTGTCAGGTGTCCACATTTTACAGAAGATGCTTGGTTGTGAATGGGATGATGAGACTGGAAAGATTCATGGATATCAACAATACGGTTATGATGGAGAAGACTTCCTAGCACTTGACTTCAAGACAGAGACATGGATCGCTTCAAAACCACAAGCTGTCATCACCAAACACTTTTGGGACAGACAGAGAGCTAGAAATGAGTTTTGGAAGGACTTCCTCACCAACATTTGCCCCGAGTGGCTGAGGAAGCATCTGAACTATGGGAAGAGCTCTCTGCTGAGAACAGGTAGACTCACATGATGTAGTTTCATGATGTAATAACAATGTACAAGTTTCAATTTATAATGTGCAGTTACATTACAGTGAATATGAACCAACATATGGATACCCATTGAAATGTTTCTTTTGTCAATTTACACATCTCTCTCTCTCTCTCTCTCTCTCTCTNAAGTCTCCCTCCTCTCCAATCAGCTGCCACGCTACAGGTTTCTACCCTGACAGAGCCACACTCATCTGGAGGAAAGATGGAGAGGAGCTTCATGAGGACGTGGACCACGGAGAGATCCTCCCCAACCAGGATGGATCCTTCCAGATGAGTGTTGACCTGAAACTTTCATCAGTCACACCTGAAGACTGGAGGAGGTACGACTGTGTGTTTCATCTCTCTGGTGTGAAGGACGACATCGTCACCAGACTGGACAAAGCAGTGATCAGAACCAACTGGGGTAAGACTGGAGTCAGGTGTGACAGATGTCCAGCAGTTCATGCTTGACTTTTTCACCTTTTTGGTGCTGGATTGTATGATTGTATCCTGTGTCCATGCAAGCACATGGACAAATAGCCTAAACTGCCAGTTAGCGAGCTAGCTATCTCAGTCGCTAACCAGATGATAAATTCACACAGTTTATTTCAGAGACATATTTTTACCATTGACTCCTGTATTACAAGTGACTGCAAACCATGCCTTTTCATAGAGCTGTTTACAACTAATATGACAGCTTCCTCAGCACTATCAAGATGGTTTGCAATTGGTCAACAGGTACAAATTTGTGTGTCAAAGCCACTCACCAAAGTTGAGCTCTAAGCAAAAGTGTAGTTTTATGTTGGTTTAGCTTTTGTCATCCAGTTCAGTTTGGAATTTGGAATTTTTTTCATTTAGTTTTGTTTTCAAACAAATGGACACAACACATCGCAGGACAAACCAACATCGCATGCAATTAGTTCATAACTAGATGAATGTGTGTAGGTATTAATAGATGGATGGATGTACTTCTTTTCTAACCTGCGCTGCCTATATATTTGTTGTTTTTTGTTCAACAGAGAAGCCCTCTGACATGACCATTCCCATCATTGCTGCAGTGGCTGTTCTTGCTGTCGTCATCATGGCTGCTACTGGATTCATGGTTTACAAAAAGAAGAAAGGTATTAAGAAAGGCTCATTTAGAAGAAAGACTGTAGCATGATGGTGATAGAGAAATGTAATAGGCAAAGGGTAGAGGGGTAAAAGATGTTCATTTAACATGAGGAGGAGAATGAGTAAGAGAGGAGATCAGACTCAGTGGAAGAAGGTGAAATTTATATTCTACCATTCACAACTGTAACAGCTAAAATGATTTGTCTTCTTGTTTCAGCCAAATGCCCTCCATGTCGTGAGTAGAAGTTTTATTCTATTTTATCTGATCTGACATGCACTTATATCAGGATGTGTTACTGGATAGAGTTAAGTAAAGACATGGGCTGTTTAATAGAAAGATCAATTTCATCCTCAGGGCATCGCCAGTAAAAGCTTATGAATACAACAGTCAGTTGATCTGAAGCTGGTAAATTATTCTCCCACTCAGTGATTTCTTCTCTGCAAAAAGAAATAGTGACTGTTTGACACGATCTGGAATTAGATGGGAGTAATAAATAGCACGTAGTAAATCAAATGGAATGAAATTGAAAGGAATAAAACCCCCAAAAAATATTAATGAAAAGATTTAAGAAATAATTAGATATTTGTCTGACAGCAATAGCAGATTACTGAATTTGCATACATGGATTGTGGATTCGGTGGTAGATCAGAATAACTTCACTAACCTTTCCTCAACAACAGAAAATTGGCTAAATATAAATAGTAAACAATTAGATAAAAGATGACATCATCAAAGACAGGTTACATTACTCTGCTGCTGTTTAGTCTGAAGCTCTTGGGGTTGAATGCTGCAGGTTGCAAATATCACATTCAACTTGGTGAGCCTGTCTCATTGATTCTGAAGGATGAAGCATGTCTCTTGGTTCTGGATAAAACATCAGATGCTGGGCCTGTTGCAGAGGATGGTCATACCAAACACCTTTTGGTAGATCTGCAGGGACCTTCTGAACAACCAGCCTCTGCAACAGGTTGTAGCAGCTGTTTATTAAAGGCAGTTCAGTGCATAAGTGGACTAACAGTGTGTTTTATCTTACAGCTCCCGACAACATCTCTGAGCTCGCCGAGAAACTGAATCCAGAAACCTGATTTACAAACACACACTGCACACAGTGAATTACTTTAAATGGGACGTTCGGCAAAGCAGTAAATGATGTGATGTCCAGTTAAACAACACCTAAAATTATAAGCAAAACAGCCCAATTTTTCCTAATTCACTCCACAGCGGTAAGCTTTGAAGAAAATCTTTGCTAAAGTTGGTTTCACAACAAAGGTGAAATAGCTTTATATTCAAGCCACTGAAAACTTGCTTTCAAATCTTGAGTATTTCTCTATAACATTAAATAGTCATGGCTAAACATTAAAAAACGTCTGATGATATTATTTATTAGGAGTTTATGACTTAAAAACTCTTCATCAAAAAAGCTTCTGATTCAAATGTTACTGACACCTGATTGGTGCAAGGAAATATGTGATATCACATTTTTCCACTTGAGCTCTGCCCACTTCAAACAAGTGAGAACAGCACAGGAAAAAAAAAGAAATACAGAAATATCTCATATGAAACAACCAAAACTGTTCTAACTTTAGCAGAAAGTAGTGTGTTCATGACCTCATTACTTATAGTGACAAGATGAGTGAGGAAATACGTTTTCAGAGCCTTTAAGTTAAATGAGGTGATTAAGAGAAAAAACAAGACACAGATACTTAAAACACTTAAGGGCTGGTAAAGCGTTTACTTTGTGTTACTTTGTGACACCAACTTTATTAAATGATGAAGACAGAATTAAAACGAAGGATGGTATTTTCAAAGCATAGTAGATCAATTAAGTCGGTTTACAAAACGTCACTAAATAATGGATATTTTAACACTCGATGGAGTGACTGATTTTATATGTATGAGTATGTGGCCATGTGGAATTGAAATATTTATCTATTCGTTTGTTTGTTTGTTTGTTTTGTGTGTGTGTGGTCCTTTCTGTATGTTAGGTTTGTGCTCTGACAGTTAGTTCACTATACTCACCCACTTACCTCTAGTACTCTATCTAGACATGCCTATAGTTTGGGTCTTACTATTTGTTGAGGTTTTCAGATATGTAGCTGTACAATTTCTGCCACCACCCCAATAAAGTAAATGAAATGTCCTCTCTGGTGTTCAAATCATTAAAAAAAACTTGACAGCAATGTTACTCTACATAATTCACAGGTAAAAAAAATGTTAAAAACTTCTTTTAAAGTGTGGTAATGGTTTTGCTGGAATCTCAACCAACACTCACAAGCATGTGAAAGTGTATGTGTTTGATAGCTGAATATTTTTTTTATTTCATTTTAGAATCATTATTATACAATAAAATTGTTTGTTCTGTTGAAAATAAGTGTTACAACTTTTTGACTCAAATGTGTAAGATTTTAAACTTTATTGGTCAAACTTTGGGGGAAGTCAGACGATGTTTTCTGGACACACTCTCTAATCTTTCAGTACACTCTAACCTTTGTACAACCCAGGTCTCTGTAGGGGAAAGGAGGCAACACAGAGGCGATTCAAGTTTGGCAGTAGTTATTTATTTCAGGAGCAAGAACACAATTAAAGTGAACACAAAGGAAAAGAGTGTTGACCTGAACATTTCATCAGTCACACCTGAAGACTGGACGAGGTACTGGTCTGAAGGACGACATTGTCACCAGGCTGGTCAAAGCAGTGATCAGGACCAACTGGGGCAAAATCGCCTTGAGGAATGACAAAGGTGAGAAACACACATTTCACTTTGTTTTTTTTTTTAAATGTTGAATGGTGTCATTGTTTGGCTTTCTTGTCAGTTTAACTTTTGTCATCCGTTTCAATTAATTATTGAATTATCACTCTTGTTAAGGATTTTAAGACTAGTATTAAAGACTCAGTATTAAACTAATTTATCTTCCTTCAGTCGTGTCTTTCTTAACACCATTACTGCCTAGTAAATGCTCACTTCTTTCAAACTCCACTCCACCAGTTTGTAACGCAGGCTTTCTGCTAAAAAATTCAAGCCCAACCCTGATGACATCATCAGGGTTATTTTTTCAGACTCCCTCCACTTTAACAGGCTAAATAATTACAGTTTTTGCAGATTGCTTACACACTGAAAGTGAATGCTTAGACAAGAGCATCAAAACCTTAACTTTTGTAACCATGCCTTAAACAAAGGCACCACAAGTACAAACACATTTTCTGCTTTGCACTTTGTTTGCAATTCTGCAACACATTTCTTGCAAAACGCTACACACTGTTTCTTACATTAGACACTTCGTTCAAGAATGAAATCTCTTGCTCTCTTGCTCACTGGGAAATCACTTGTATTCAAAATGCAAAACACCCACACCCACACGAAAACACATCAGTCTGAGCCTTAGCACTACAAACAGACCTCAAGTAAGCTCACCTCTTTTGTGAGAACAGAAAGCGGGATCCATAAACCATCCACCCCATCCCTTACAATCCCTTACAATACTAGTTTTTGCTTACCATTGCATTGTAATTTACTGTAACTGTAATTGTTTTTGTTTCTGTGAGTTTACAGTAACATATTGTATTGACTACTGTACTGTAATTCTACTTTTCTTTGTGTGTTTTTTTTGTTGTTGTAAAAACCTGCAATGGCAAAAAAAAAAAATTAGCTGTACATATTTTTTTTCTGAAGCCTTTCTATTTTTGTTTTCATTGAAAAATGAGTAGATGTAGACCTACTGAACTGGAACAGTCTTTCACAGAAGCCCGTATGAGAAAATTAAAAAGGTATGCAAAGTACTAAAGGCAGCAGTGTTTTGTATAAAGCACATCAGTGTGTTGTTGCTGCTTTGAAAGAGTAATTTAAATGGTGCATGTGTGTATCATTTTGTTGCAAAAATGCCATTTTGAAAAAGGATTGTTAGGTTTTGATTGCAGAGTTTCATTTTTACATAGTATTGAGATGTTTATGTCCAAGTGTTGTGTCTTATTTGGCTTGTGTGTAGAGTTTTGACAAAATGAGCCAAAAGTGTGTAAGCAATCCCAAAAAAACTGTAATACAGTGAACAACAACTAAATGTTAAAAAAGTATTCATGTACTCTGTTGCTGTTAAAGGTTTGTCTGCATCATTTTTAAACATTGCAGTAAAAAAAGGTTTATATTTTGAATTCTGATCAGTTGAAGAGCACACAAGATGCTGATTCCCATCATTAGCTGCTAGAGTTCAACCTACACTTTGAGGAAGTGCACTTTTCATGATGAAATGAGACAGTGTGACATTTCAGACTGAGCGGAAATGTGCAAGATAAGACAAGAGTGCACAAATCATCATATTTACTGTCCAACAATTACTCACACCGCACATCAGTCAACACCCAGGTCAGGGTCAACAGTACAGAGCATGAGTACTCCCTAAATGAGTTTATATTTATGAAATGCCTGTTTCCACATTCAAATACAGACACAAATGTTTGTAATTCACATGACAATTCAGCAAGCGTTGGTGTTCTAACTCAGATAAGGCAAACATTTTGCCTGAGTGCAGCTGTCTCTATCATGGTGGCCACATGGTTTGCAGGTGTGCTGTCCGGGTTCATCTTTTGGCAGCATCGTGTTGGAGGTTAGACGGACAAAGTCCACCTCTGCTTCAACAGCCTCTCCCAGAGGACACATGGTCTAGTGCAGGTTTGACTTAGAACATTTGTTTGAGCAACAGCACATATGATCAGCATGAAGAACACCTCCAACTGCATCACCAGAGTCTATTGTAAATTTGATCATGTACCAAAATCCCATCACATGTCTCTCACCTTTAATGCATCCATGAGGAAAAGGAGCTGAATGTGTGAACAATGCATTATGGTCTCAAATCATAATCAATTATGAAAGCTTTAAACTGAGTGGTGCTCTTTTCCAAACCCACGACTATCCTATAATATCCAACCAACATATCAATTAACCAGTAACCAACTTACACCATGCTAAGAGAGACCAAAAAACCCCAAAAAGTATTGCCTGCAATATGACTTAGGTATAAGCACTGGAGTGTTATGTCATCTCTGAGGTGAGTATGCTCAACACTATTTGCATTTACACAACCTGGCTCAAACAAGCGGCTTAATTTTTAGCTTTTTATTTCATCTGTTCGAGGTGAATTGTCTGTGGCAGTACTCTGTGGAGGAGCTGAATTTGACTTGATGCTGGTACTTTGTTTCATCCCACTCGTATTTTGAATGTTTTGCACCACCAACAGGAAAGCGTAGGTGATAGTTGTACCTGAACAGACAACAGAGATGACACATCCAACACATTTGAGCTCAGTTGTGGTGTAAAATGTATTGTTTATTTCTTATGAACACTGTGGTAAATGACACGTTGATTACTGAGGAAATGGAGCTCAAGGCTTCACTGGAAGTGGCTTGTGCAAATACTAACCACGTAAATAAGAATGATACGACCAGTGTTAATGCAAACTAAACACCTTGGTAGTTGTGTGCAGTGCGCAAAGACAGTGCTGATTTTTTTCCTGCACCCAGAAGGAAAATAACCCTTTTACCTTGAGTTGTTATCTTTTACAATGTGTGTGTTGAAGGGAGTTCGTATATATATTTATTGCATTGTCAAATGAATCCAATTACTTACAAAAGTCCCTTATGTAGATAGAATAATTAGGCAATTCATTACAAAAGATGGAATCACTGCTCAGGTGTCCCAGAAGGCAGAGTTCCCTGAATATTAACACAGACCTTCTGAGATGTAATTAACTGCTCATATTACTTGATTTTTAAAAAAAAATAATCCATCCATTGGAGCAGTTGTGACTGTAGCAGTGTGCAAGCCACGTGAATTATGTCAAAGCATGCCAAATAGCTTCAAGTGTTAATACTAATATTGTAAATACTTTAGGTGTGACTTTTTTCAATACATATGAGGCCGTATTGGGCAGCCTTTTGCTGTCAGTGCAATGTTTCCACAATGTCATTACATATTTAGGGTGAACATGTATAGCACACTCCGCGTGCAGTGTGTAATTTTATTAAGCAGCTCTTCGGTCATGTGTCTGTTCTAAGCGTGTATGCGTCCCCATGACCACACCCCAGCCACACTGAAAGAAAGTGTGCGCTTCAGCATGTTCCATTGACCACTGCAGTACTGCAAGCCTTTGCACATCCACAGTTCCAGAATGCCTAATAGAACAACAGACAAGGACTGTGGTGCAGCAGCCTCATATCCCAGGCCCTCCCCCATCCCCCAACACCATCACCCCTCCCCTCTATCCCCTGACCCCCAAAATACTCCCATGTAGTTCAGTGTGAAAGAGTCACGTGGCGTTTGGCCCACCAGCTCAAGTGCATTTGTTCTGTGCTGATTGTTTTAAAGGATTTTGCCTCCATCAACAGAAAAGTGGAGGGGATAACTTTTTGGAATTCAGCCTAGGGCTTCCTCTTTGACGTTTTGCTCACTCCTGGCTTGCACTCTCTCTCACTCTTTCCCTGAGGAAAGGCTGATACTTAAGAGGGTTGATTTATCCTGAGGAATTCAGGTAAGATGATGTCGGGTCTTTTGTTAATTACTAATGCCACTTAGATGGTAAGAATTGGGAGTAAAAATAATAAAGTAGAACGCATATCATGGCATGCCAACCAATGAGTGTGTGTCTCACAGGTGGGCCAAGAGGGCCTTTACCATGTGATAGTGACATGCTGTCAGGATTTTAGCTCACATCATTTAGCTGCAATGTGCCTATTTTGTATAAATGTGTGTTAGATTTGCTGTTTTCTTTTTCAAAATCTCTAGTAATACAGTATTACTCATAGACTGTTTTTACTTAATACAATTAATACATGATACACTTCTCAAGATTTCATGTCGAACTTGAGATTCAAGATTTATCTGGTTCCTTTCATATGTACAGATAAATCTATGGTGTTCAGACCCTCCACCCGAGAATGTGTGTGATGCACGTTGTCTCTGATAGCTCAGAGTAAAATTGAACCAGCTGACACAGACGTTTGACACGTTCCGCTTTGAAATGCTGATTTCTTTGGCTAGTTGTTATCACACTTTAAAAAAGCAGAGTATGGCTAATTACGGTCTGTGCAGCTACACAGTGAAACGTGGTTTAACCTGTTATTATTATCGAGGATATGGTCTAATTCACCAAAAAATTATCCCATTTGTTTTTATTTAAGCTACTGTCATTGTTCTTGTTTTACAACCTTGTTCAATATTTAATTCAAGGCTTCGTTTGTTTCAGCCACCACCATCTTTCACAGCATTTGTGAGTTGTGTGTGAGTGGACTGTGGTGTTCTTAGACTATTCTAATTTTATTTGTTTTATTTAGGCTTTTGTGTAGTTTGACTAGGAAATTTACATAATTGTGGGTTGTTTAACCGCAGCAATGACTATAAAAGACATGTTCAAACAGCGAGAGACAGCACATGTTGCTATGAGCTGATTGTATTGTGGTCGGTATGATTACTCTGTCCAGGCCAGCAGCTGTCATGACGAGTTCTGTCCTTTGTGGTTACAGCTAACTGCGTAGTCAAGGCAAATCGATACGCATACATACGTAGATAGCTCATGTAGCCAGTCTTCAGACAGCATCTCCCTTGAATGCGGAACTGATGCAGGGACTCTTTTTCCATGTACAAATAGTCTACAAGAAAGGCTCACCTCTGTCTTTGAGGAAATGTAGTGGTATAAATTCAACACTGTTGCCAGGAGGTGAAGTAATGGTTCTAGAAGATGGTGTGTGCTAAGAAGAATGTTGATTTAAGCCGCCAGTCCTGCTGGCTAAATCTAAACAGGAAATGTAAATTAATGTCTTCCCTTCATCAGATACTTAAATCATGATGCCCTAACTGCAGCTCATTTTCACCTGTGACAATGCTGGCCAATATCACAGCACACTGACTGCATTTGGCAGTTCCTACATGTGTACAATCTTTTCCTGCCACTGCATCCACTCCCTTAGGCAACTCCTGTCTCCTTCATCCATTTCCTACTGAATAAACATTAAAACTAACCCTGTTACAGAAAACTACTAACTTCATGACCACAAGTTCACTTGCACCACTGACTCCCATCTTCTTTTCTTTTTGCACAGTGCATAAAGGCTTAACCACTGTCATAGTGTCACTCATGATGTACAGCTTCATGGGAGGGGGCCTATTTTGTGCCATTGTGGGGAACATCCTGTTGGTGGTCTCCACAGCCACAGACTACTGGATGCAGTACCGTCTGTCTGGCAGCTTTGCCCATCAGGGCCTGTGGAGGTACTGCATGTCTGGCAAGTGCTACATGCAGACTGACAGCATTGGTAAGTGGGAAAATTCCTTGTTGGAGCTCTAAAAATTGCTGCCATGCAAGCAGCTCTATATATTTAGGCACAGTGGTCCTTTGAGCTGAATGCTAATGTCAGCATGCAAACATGCTTCCAATAATGTTCACCATTTTAGTAAAGCATGCTAAAATCTGCTAATTAGCATTAAACCCAAAGTACAGCTGAGACTGATGGGAAAGTCATTAGTTTTGCGGGTATTTGTTCATAAACCAAAGTATTCTATAAAATTAAAAGTTTCACCTGATGATGGTGCTAGATCAAAAGTCAGGGCATCATCAAACTTATAACAATTCATCCTAATGGGGACATGAATGTCTGAAACAAATTTCATGTCATCCCATCCCATAGTTGGCGAGACATTCACTGAAAATCCAAAATGTCAACCTCATGGTGGTACTAGAGGAAAAGTCAGGGGATCACCAAAGTCATGAGGATACATCATCTAGGAACCATGCATTTCTGTAGAAAATTTGATGGCAAACCATCCAATAGTTTCTCAGATATTTTGGCCTGGACCAAAATGGTGGACTGGCCAACTGACAGACCGACAATGCCATCCACAGAAATGTGGCTTAAACACTAAAGTTTTTAATTAGGGAATTTTGGAGCAAAGATATACAGAATACACAATATATACAATGCTGTCTTACAGTCTGAAAGCTTGTCTTCGTGGAACTAAGCCCACCTACTGAGCATAGTGGTGGATAGTTATAGTGCTGCATCATACATGTAAAATGTTATTGGCTCATTTCCTCTGAAACGAAATGGAAAAATTCTTTAAAATCACACAAAATGCAAATCATCAAAGAACCAGGACCCTGACATTGTACTTAAGTACCATATTTGAGTAAATAAACTTTGTGCAACTTGACCAGTTAATGGCCATTGCCTGTAAACTCCCCTTTATATATATAACTTCACTGTTTTAGGAATGTCTGCCTTCAAACAACATGACAGCGTTAATGATTGCTGCTGAGTGAGTCCTGCAGGGCACTGCAAAATTTACAAGTTCAAGGGCAAAAGTTATACATAGAATAAAATATCTGAGTTAGTGTTTCAGGGTTCAGGAGAAATATTAGGATATAGATTAATTTCCAGCAAGTTTTCAAATGACATTAAGTGCATTTTGGCATGAAACTGTTCATATCAAATGAAGGGTTTATCATTTTGTATTTATCTCCCCGCACATATCTTTATAGTATAGTTCTCTCCCTTGTTTTACTCCTCCCCAGCCTACTGGAATGCCACTCGTGCTTTCATGATCCTCTCTGCCATGTCATGCTTTGCTGGCATCATCGCTGGAATCCTCTCCTTTGCCCACTTCTCGGCCTTTGAGAGGTTCAACCGCTCGTTTGCTGCCGGCATCATGTTCTTTGTTTCAAGTGAGTCATGCACACAGTAACTAAAAACATGTCATATTGTTTTTGTTTTCTACATCACACCTGCCATAAATGACGTACTTTTTTAGTAACTTTGCATATCATGTAAATTTCAGACAAAGGTTACCAGGCCTGCCATAGAAACCCAACTGAGATGACCTTTACTTTTACAGATATTCATTTTAATATATTTCACTCTCTGTTCACCATGCCAGCTCTCTTTGTTCTGCTTGCAATGGCCATTTACACCGGAGTGACAGTGAACTTCCTGGGCAAGCGCTTTGGTGACTGGCGCTTCTCTTGGTCCTACATACTAGGTTGGGTGGCACTGCTCATGACCTTCTTTGCAGGTTTGTTCAAATAAAGTATTTACTCTATCCTGCTGATAGTGAACAAAATCAGTTTGAGTCCTCATATGAATATTACACAGTTATCGCAAACTGAAGAAAACTGCTGATTTTCCAAATTGTCACAACAGCTCTGTCAAATCTTGAAAAAACAGTCACGATGGCTTAATACAGCAGTATGAACCCAAAATAAACAGATTTTGCTGTAATACAATTGCAATAAATGGATCAAAAGGATGCCGAAATAACTACATCATGTTGCTGATTTGTAAAAAGTCTATCTTGCTCATAGTGAACAAAATCAG
>NTHP01000261.1:808596-819157 GCA_003416845.1 Oplegnathus fasciatus | reverse complement strand
TGACCAAAGTGTGAATTAATGTTAATAAAAACCTCCCTTTGACTGAAATATCCACTTTGTTCTCTGCTTTGTTAAAACTATATTGCACATTGTTACACTCCAGTCTGAAGAAATATATTTTGCTGTTTTCAGGTTTCATGTTATTCAGGGTTGTGGTGCAGTCTTTTTTTGCCAAGTCTCCAGTCAGTTTTCCATTTATTGTATTTTGTTGCTCACTGCTGTCAAACACAACATTGTTATCAAACCACACTGCTTTACATGTGTTATCTAAGTTTGGTTTATGTCCATTCACTACATCAAAGGAGCAGGGGATGGTCACACAGGATCCACTCTATAGTTGGCTGCACAATGACCTCAAACTGTCCACACAGGGCACCTGAAACACAACAAACAAATCTTTGAAACAGAACAAGTGAATACTACTTTACAGTAATGAGCGTACTGTACTATGAGTCCTTACTACAGTTAATTGTTGATGTGTGTATAGGTCAGTATAGGTAGCAAACAGCAGCAAAGCACCTCAGTATGCAGCCTTGAGTTTAACATTCTGACAGTGAGAGGCCAAAGCTTCTTTGTTTTTCTCCCTGCTTGTCTCTACGTCTGTGCCATTCATGTCCAGAGTACGAGAGAGCCTGGGAAAATATCGGAAGTCTTGAACCAGAGAGGCTAGAGCCTGCAGCCGGAAGGCAGACAGCAATCACAGATGTCTTATCCATGACTTAAGCAAATATTGAAAGACGAATATTGCATTGCCTTACGTCAGGCAGGATTTTTCACTTTTAAGGCCGTAGTGTGACACCGGATTAAAACTTGTATCACCATCGCTGGATCAAAGCCCTGGTCCGAAGATTTCATGTTGCAAAGTCACTGCCTGAGCAAGAATTGTTCCCAGGAATTAGAGCTCTCTAATTTCTGGGAACAGAGAAGATATTGTAGCACTAATTACCAGGGCGCAGTCCAGATCTAAGTGTGGCAATGTTCTCCCCCTTGTTTTAGTGGGTTTGCTCTGGGTGCTTGGGTTTCCTCCCACAGTCCAAACACATGCATGGTTAATTGGATGCTAAATTTCCCAGACATGAAGTTGTCAATAAAATATTGAGGAAAAAAATCAAGTTTGATTCACATACATTTTTTTAAGTAGACTAGTGTGAATAGGCTAAATAATTTACTTTGAAGATATAATCTCCAAGATTTTCATTTAAATAAATGTCTGTTAAATCATTGTCGTTGCATATGCAGTACTGCGACCCGGGTGTCTGTAGCGACATTCCTGGAAAAATCACAAGCGGCGCACAGTTAGGCTTTTAACAAGGCTTTTAACACAACAGACTCGCTCTTCAACTCAACTGTGTGTGAAGTGGTGTACTGTTTTTTCCGGTCTCTGCTAGCGTTGTGAGTAAACGGTTATTATGGCTGAAAAAAAACAAAGAAAAGATTGATGACTACAGATGATTAAACTTGAAACTGAAACTGAAGTGAGGACCAAATACACACTTGCAATTACCGCTTAGCGCCATAGGTGCCGCTAAAGACAACAAAATTAAAATCTTCGAGATTATAACTTTAAACAATATTGTCACGTTGTGTGAATTATTACTTCAAGGTTGTAATAAATGGGTTATTTCAAAGTGCTTCAAATAAAATAATACGTATACTATTATTTAGTGTAAGGTGAATTATGAACTCTTTATTTAAACATTTTTTTCTAAAAGCTGAAGAGAGCTATTTTTTCAAATTGTTTCAAATGAAAAAAATGACTAATGAAAATAATTCCAGAGCTTATTAATGCCACAAATACTGATGTTTTAAACAAGCTAAACCTCGTTCAGAACATCTTACAAGAAAAGATAAATGTACTTGATTTAAAGGACCAGTGTGTAGGATTGTGGCTTCTAGCGGTGAGGTTGCATATTGCAACCAACTGAATACCCCTGCCCTGAAATAATCCAAGTTCATCTACAAAGTGTGCAGTAATCCAGAGTCCTGATTGAATTTGCTCCAGCTCCCTCTCCCTCCTCTTCCCCACATCTGAGGTCATTTGTCAACTATGCTGATAAAAGAAGAAATAACCATTAACTCACACTAGATGGCAGTATGTTCATATGTTGGAACACTGAGCAGGTGATGGTCAGTCAGTGTCTTCTGAGAGGTGTTTTTGTCGAGGCAGTTGACAGTATTTCTGTTCCTCTCGCTGTGGTGGCAGTAACCCCTCAAAGGAGTGCCAGGTGAGGTTACTTGGCCTGTGATTCCAAGTGCCAAATTCACTGTTGTGACAAGAATTCCTTTGGTGATGTTGTCTTGGAAGTTTTCATTAAGAGCTAATATTTAGTGTATTACTTGACTATCAAAATCATGAAAAGGTTCAAGGACTCACACGACTAAACACAAGCAGCCTCACTGATCATCAATACTGAAAAGTATAATTAGAAATAATGCTCATGACCCCCGGCATGCCATGAGATTATTCATCTTTTTCATAGTATCTGGGTACCTAAAATGAAATTTTAAAAAAAACAAACTATAAATCACAATCAGCCTTTATTTCCACTGAGATTCATATATTTATTAGAAATGCAAGATAATCTTAAAGGCAGAAAGAGTAGGATTTGCTTAAAAAACAATGTATAGACTCAGACAAAAATAACCCCTCTCAATCATCACTTATGACCCACTAGAAGTGTGTCATAATTGGGCGGTGGTGTTTAGCCCCCAGCCAATAACAGCGTGCAGGGTATGAAGTACAGAAACGTAGCGACCAGTTGCCAGATCGTAAGCACGTGGGACCACCAGAAGCGCATGCGCTTTGAGCCGGAGAGGAAGGGCCAACTTTGTATGTTGCATTTACAAACCACAACATCAAATCCTACTTACTATACCTTTAAATCTTACCAGTTTAACTGAAAACTTGCAATTTTAACTCTCTAGACTGGCTTAAAAATATGGATTCAGGAGATGATAATACCAGTACTCATTTTAACAATACTTTATCAGGTGGATGCAGGTATCTATGGCTGGTGAGACAGATATCATATATTTTCTGTCTGCTGAGGTCTCAATTAATGACTCAGATAATGACAGTTAAGTTCATGCATGTCTACAGTCGTAGCTTTCCTTGTTATACAATGACAGACATTAATTTATCTTAAAATATAGACAGAAAAAAACAGTGTCATGTTTCAGCTCCTTAGAACTGTGAAAATAAGCCATTGTCTGACTGTGGCCAGCTTTAATAGAGGGCAGGACTTTCTGTATAACTGTATAAGTGTCAACAAATGTGCCATTTAGTCTGATTATCAAGTTCAATATTTTTTGGGTCAAATATTCATAGTTCTGTGGCGCCATAATGACATTTCATTGTTTGAGATACGTGGCAAAGGAAATCTCTACAACTAATGAGGAAACTACAACAAATGTACAAATCAAATTTAAACTTTATTGTCAAAAACTATTCTATGTACCATAATGCAAAGATAACGTCCTCCTCTTTAGGTAGACTTTACAGAATGTATTCCAGACACATTGTTAAAGATAAAGCTGCAAATACAAATACAGCTCATAAACACTGTCACAATCAAATTCAAAATATCATTTCATTTGACTTGAAAATTACTGTTTCACATCTCCAGACTGGTTAAGAAACCTGCAAAGCACTTAAATCCCAGCTACAATAGATGACTGGGATTATACTGGAAATCATGATTTAACAGATCAGTCAGAGTATGGAAGTACCATCTTCTNNTCTGCAGTGACATGTACGTTCTGTCCTCTTGGTTTGGTTTCACCTTTTTTCTTGTGTTCCTTTGGAGAGAAGAAAGAGTTCCATGTTGATCTATTAGAAATGACATCATGTAGATTGTGTAACTGTTCAAGTGTTATATTTATGCTGTACACTCAGTGGCTACTGTGTTAGCTACACACACCCATTTACTCTGTGTTTGCTTACGTTCTGCGTGCTTATAATGTACAGAAAGTGAACAAGACTATTAAGGTTGAACAAAAGTGCTTTGGACAGTTTTCTTCACTTTTTTTACACTTTGAAGTGGAAGTTGTGAAAGAAAATGGGGGTCTAACCCAAGACTGGTTCATGTCACCTAAAACAGCAACTAGTTTCAGTTTTGAGAAGGATCTTTCGGCGCTTGCGACAGTCACAGGTAAAGTTAGAAATAGTTTAATAGTTGTGGCTACACCAGGCACACTTGGTAATATGGAGTGGTGCTTTATGAATAGAGTGTGTGTCAAATCTTGAACTGAGCTGATGCTCGATTTCCTTTATGGCGGACGCTAACGTGTGTCTAAATGAGAGCACTTGTTTTGGAAAATCCACAGATAAGTTGCTGATTTATACATTTCATCATCGGATTTTAATAAAAGTTCTTGTGGACGTAAAAACCCAAACCTCCATGCCACCTCTTGCATGCCACGGAATCTGCGTGTCACCTGTGCAATGGCAGTGTCTACAGCTGTGTAAAATACTGACACTTTGAAGTGCATTCAGTAGCCTTTCATCCTCATATAACTCATCAAAATGTCTTTTGGTGTGCCTAGTGTGTTTCTGTGGAAATGAAGGAGCAACAGGCAGGCTACCCCATGACTGGGCAAGATTTTGGGCAGTTTCTTTAACGCTGTGAAACTCCCCTCTGAGTGAAGCAAGGGTCTCGGATGCACTGAAAACTATTATACCAGCAAAGATTTTTTTTTAAATATTTGTTTTCTTGTTACGCCAGTATTGGGTCTGAAAATACAATACGATGTGCACCCTATTATTTTAAAAAATAATTCTTATCATAATATGGGGGCGGAGCCCGTTTGGTCTGTGGGGCCCCCCCGCCTTGCGGGGGCTGCGGGGGTATACTTTACGGGCAAGCATGTAGCTACAATAGTATAGTATAGTAGTATAGTATAGTATTGAGGAAATACTATACTACTGCATAGTATTATGCAGTAGTCATAATACTACTGCATTATGACTACCGAAATGCAGTAGTGACTGCATTTCGGTAGTCATAAGCTAAATAAATAAATGAATGAATCTTTCAAGTCTTTTTCAAGAAATCCTGATAGTTTCCAACTAATCAATAAAACTTGTATTCAGCACAAAGACAAACCATGACATTCTGCAGATGTTTGAGGCTCAAGGCTGAAGACATAAAATCGCTGAGTAGCAGATCCCAGAGAGTTGGAGCTGCGGCAGAGCAAGGTGGAAAGATCCCTCTGTCGTGGTTGACTCACAGTGATGAAGCTCAGACCTGTGTCATTTAGAGGCTCATTGGTGATTGCAAACTTGTCAGAGTGATTGACAGGTAACCCATCCAAATACCACTGTACAGTGGGAGAAGGATTTCCTACAGTCTCACAGGAACAGTTGAGCTGTGCTGCAGTTTTGGTGCAGTCAGAGGAGGACAGGATCTGTGGAGCAACTGTAATGAATGTAGAGNGTCAAGTTTGGTTAAGGAAGGTTAGGTGTACAATAATACAAGAAAAGATGTCTTGCTTTAAGAAAACAATTAACATTTAATGGAAGTGGAGGGAAAGAGGAGATAATATTCAAATTGTCATCCATTTTTTAAATGTTACAATGCTACAGACCAATGTTAATGTGACAAATTTCACTGATGACAAATGAACTCACATGAAATATTAAGCGTTAAACTTCCACTAGTGGCCAACTCAGTGCTGCCATCTTGTGTGTTGTAGGCAGCAGTACAGGAGATTTCCTCTCCATGATGGAGGTGAGAAGCAGTGAAGGTCAGAACAGAGGTCTAGACTTTAGTTTTGTCCTCATTCTCCTGCAGTGTCTCCTGACTGTCACCCAGGCCGGGGGTCCATGTCAGAGTTGGAGGATGAGACAGACAGGGAGCTGGAGCAGAGCACTTCAAACTCACTGAGCTTCCCTCCTTCACCTTCAGTGTGGACAGAGTCAGAGTCGGTCTGGGAGGATCAGCTGGTAGGAAGGTACATTTGGACCAGTCATGAAATTAAAAAAATCATAAATTTAAGCTTGATTATTTGGTTTGTAATATTCAGTAAATCCACGACTGGGTGAAACTAGACAATGGGAAATATGAAAAGGTAAAACATGAAAATGAAACTTACCTTTGACCAAAATATCCACTGCCTCAGAATCCTTTTTAAAGTCATACTTCAAAGGGTTATCACATTCCAGGTTGAAGTAATATTCATTTCTGTCATGAGGAGGAATGTTATTCAGGGTCGTGGTGCAGTCTTTTTCTGTCAGTATTCCTCTCAATTCCCCATTTGTTCTAGTTTGTTGAATACTATTGAACACAACATCGTCATTTCCTTTATTTTTCCATATTGCTTTACATGTGTCATCTAAATTGCCTGTATACTTGTTTTCTATGTCAAAAGAGCAGGGGATGGTCACACAGGATCCATTCAGAACCTCTATAGACTGTGGAGTAATGACTTTAAACACCTGACACAGGGCACCTGAAACATAAAACACAAGTCTTGTAGAAGATAGTTTACAGTAGTGAGGCCGTTTCACTGCTGACAATGCCTTGTTAAAGATTATTTTTGTACTCTTTGTTATCTTTATAGTTATTGGTCCATATATGAATAAACTCCAACTCACCTTGCAGCAGGAAGGCGATGAGAAGGAGATTCAGAGCTGCGGCCATCTTTGTGTGCCAGGAGAGGCAGAAACTCAGTCTGGAGATTCCAGATGAAACAGGTGTCAAATCAGAATCAGAATCAGGTTTATTGCCAAGTAGGTTTTCACATACAAGGAATTTGTCTTGGTATGTTGGTGCACAACAGTAAACATAGTAAGTAGAAAAATATTAGGAGGGTGAAAGCAAGTACTGCAAGTCAGAAGCATAATAAAATATACAAAAATATTATGAAATAAAGATAAAGACAATATTTACAATATGACTGTTATTTAAATGAAAGAACTGTACAGTTTTGTGCAGGAATGTGCAAAAATGTTTGCCCAGGATGTGCAAAAATTCACAGTATTAAGTTTAAAGAATATTTGCAATGTGCAAGATAGAGTCCAAAAGATGTGCGTTAATGTAACGCATTAATTCAGGTGTGTGGACTTTACGTTAATTCAATGTGTAGAGGGGGAGGGGGATCCTGAGCCTTGTTGATGAGGCCAGCTTCAGTCGGGAAGAAACTGGTCTTGTGGCGTGAGGTTTTCAGGGTCTCAGGCCTCAGGGTCCTGGAGGCGTACCGGTCCTGGAGGGATGGAAGATTGCAGCCAGTCACCTTCTCTATGGAGCGAATGATACGCTGCAGTCTGCCCTTGTCCTTGGCATTGGCAGCAGCGTACCAGATGGTGATGGAGGAGGTGAGGATGGACTCAATGATGACGGTGTAGAAGTGCACCATCATTGTCTTTGGCAGGTTGAACTTCTTCAGCTGCCACAGGAAGTACGTCCTCTGCTATGCTTTTTTTGGTGAAGACACTTGAGGTCCTGGGTTATGATGGTCCCCAGGAAGCAAAAGGACTCCACAGTGTCAACTGGGGAGTCACACAGGGTGATGAGGGTGGGTGGGGCTGGGTTCCTCCTGTAGTCCACAATCATCTCCACTGTCTTTAGAGTGTTGAGCTTCAAGTTGTTCTGTCCGCACCAGGTCACCAGATGGTCAATCTCCCCCCTGTAGGCAGACTCATCCCCACCAGAGATGAGCCCAGTGAGGGTGGTGTTGAACTTCAGGAGCTTGACGGACTGATGACTTGAAGTGCAGCTGTTGTTGTACAGGGAGAAGAGTAGTGGGGAAAGAATGCAGCCTTGAGGGGAGCTGGTGTTGATGGTCTGGGAGTCAGAGACATGTTTCCCCAGCTTCACATGCTGCCTCCTGTCAGAAAGAAAGTCTGTAATCCACCTAGAGGTTGAGTCAGGCATGTTCAGCTGGGAGAGCTTGTCCTGCAGCAGAGCCAGGATGATGGTATTAAAAGCACAGCTGAAGTCCACACATCGTCTACAGACCTGTTGGCTCTGTAGGTGAACTGCAGGAGGTCCAGGAGTGGGTCAGTGATGGCTTTAAGGTGGGACAGCATAAGGCACTCAAATGACTTCATAACCACAGAGGTCAGGGTCTGTAGTCATTAAGTCCTGTGTTCCTTGGTTGTTTGGGGATGGGGATGATGATGGAGGTCTTGAAGCAGGCTGGCACATGTCATGTCACAAGTGAGGTGGGACGTTTTAAATTAAAAGTAATAATGATTTAATTATTTCTTGCAGATTTTGACACTTTTTATTAAAGTTTGATCACAGTAATATTCATTTAAAGGTCAACATTGGTAGGATTGCTTCTATGTGACCCTTCTAAAATGTTTCAGTGATAGAGGGGAAGAAACATGAACTGATATGCAAAAACAAATGGCTGTTTGTCACACATTTCATAACAAGTTAGTCTCTGTGACCACACACACACTGCTTTTTTTTAAGGCAAGGCAAGGCAAAATTATTTATACAGCACATTTCAGCAACGAGGCAATTCAAAGTGCTTCACACAAGATACCAAAAGCCTTGAGACAAAGTGCAAAAGAGATACATCACAAAAAAATACAATTAAAAACAGTCAGTAGAATAGAAAATAAAAACAAGCTAAAATAGAAGCTAAAATAGAATAAGAAAAGGCATAAAATACAAGAATAAAAGTTACAGTGTAGTGTAAGTAATGAATAATTTGATTTAATAAAAGGCAGCGGCAAACAGAAAAGTCTTCAGCCTTGATTTAAAAGAACTGAGAGTTGCAGTGGACCTGCAGTTTTCTGGGAGTTTGTTCCAGATATATGGTGCATAAAAACTGAACGCTGCTTCGCCATGTTTAGTTTTGACTCTGGGGACAGAAAACAGACCTGTCCCAGATGACTTGAGAGGTCTGGATGGTTCATAATGTAGCAGAAGATCAGAAATGTATTTTTGAAATCAATTCTTTGACAAACAGGAAGCCAGTGTAAAGACCTCAGAACTGGGGTGATGTGATCCACTTTCTTGGTCTTAGTGAGGACTCGAGCAGCAGTGTTCTGAATCAGCTGCAGCTGTCTGATTGATTTTTTAGGGAGACCTGTAAGGATACTGTTACAGTAGTCGAGTCTACTGAAGATAAATGCATGGACAAGTTTTTCCAAATCCTGCTGAGACATGAGTCCTTTAATCCTTGATATATTCTTAAGGTGATAGTAGGCTGACTTTAGGCTGACTTTTCTCAACATGACTGTTGAAATTCAGGTCTGAATCCATGACTACACCAAGATTTCTGGCTTGGTCTGTGGTTTTTAATATTGCCGATTGAAGCTGAGCGCTGACTTTTAATCGTTCCTCTTTGGCTCCAAAAACAACTACCTCGGTTTTGTCTTTGTTTNAAGTCTCCTGGAGATATGGTTATGTAAATTTGTGTTTCGTCTGCCTAATTCTTGTAACTTATTTTGTTGTTTCCGATAATCTGAGCCAGGGGAAGCATGTAGATGTTAAAAAGAAGAGGCCCCAGAATGGAGCCTTAGGGAACTCCGCATGTCATTTTTGCCTGCTCAGATGTGTAATTACCTATAGATACAAAGTAGTCCCTGTCCTTTAAGTAGGATTCAAACCAGTTTAGTACTGTGCCAGAAAGTCCCACCCAGTTTTCCAGTCGGCCTAATAATATGTTGTGGTCGACCGTGTCAAATGCAGCACTGAGATCCAGTAATACTAAGACTGAAATTCTGCCACTGTCTGTGTTTAAATGGATGTCATTGAAGACCTTGACAAGAGCAGTCTCAGAGCTGTGGTGTGGTTGAAAACCTGACTGGAAGACATCAAAACAGTTGTTTAGTGTCAAGAAGTTGTTCAGTGGTTGAAAAACAGCTTTTTCAATGATTTTACTTAAAAACGGGAGGTTTGATATAGGCCTGTAATTGTTCATTAGTGATGTGTCTAGGTTGTTCTTTTTTAAGAGTGGCTTGATGACTGCAGTTTTCAGGGCCTGTGAGATGTGTTTAAAATTTGTAGAAGATCTGAGGCCATGCAATTTGAAAAATTTTTGAAGAAGCCCGTTGGCAGAATATCAAGGCAGCAGGAGGAGGTTTTCAGATGGTGTATAATGTCCTCCAGGTTTTTATGGTTGATAAAATTGTGTCATGGTGTTTGAGTTGGTTTTAAGTGGACACAGGGACAACACATATCCAGTATCTGATATGGAGGCACTCTAATTTTATGAATTTTGTCAGTGAAGAAGGAGGCAAATTCATTGCAGGTCGTGGTGGATAGAAGTTCAGAGGCTACTGACACAGGAGGGTTTGTTAGCCTGTCGACAGTAGCAAACAAGGCACGTGTATTGTTATTGTTTTTGGCGATGATGTTAGAGAAGAAGGACCGCCTTGCATTTCTCAATTCCAAATTATAAATGCGAAGTCTGTCTTTATAGATATCATAATGAACCTGGAGATTTGTTTTTTCGCCACCTACGTTCGGCTTTTCAACACTCTCTTTTTTCAGTTCTTACCAGCGTGGCATTTCTCCATGGAGATCTTTTCTTGCCAGAGACAGCTTTCACCTTAGTGGGTGCAATGGCATTAATAACATTTGTAATTTTAGAATTGAAATTA
>NTHP01000261.1:791133-808230 GCA_003416845.1 Oplegnathus fasciatus | reverse complement strand
TTCCTCTTGTCTCTTGTCCTTGGCAGAGGGAACAGATGTGTGACGCAGAAAGTAAAGTACGTGAGAGGTGAACAACTTTACTCCTGACTTGTTTAGGCAAAGTCCATCCGCCTTAAAAAGATGTCTGCGGTCCCAGAAAAAGTTGAAATTGTCAATGAAATGCACTGAATGGACGGTACATGCAGTTGACAGCCAGCTGTTCAGTGCCAACAATCTGCTGAATCTCTCGACTCCTCTTCTGACTGGTGGTAGAGGGCCACTGATAAACACCTCAGCATTCAGAGAGCTGACTGTGTTCAACAGATCCATAAAGTCCNTGCCAAGTCAGAGACCATATCCTTAGGAAAACACAGTATTTTGGTGTTTTTACTGCACATGCTTTTTACATCTTTTACAGCAGAGTCACCCACAATCAGAGTTTGAGGCCCAGTCGTTACCTTTCCCTGTAGCCTTTTTCTTCCTGAGCTACTTTCAGTCCTTACCCTGCTGTGTGAAGACAAGATGTTATCCAGATCATCAGACGGAGATCCAGGGTCCTGCAACAGTGGAGCAAATTTGTTCTTCAGTTGCACACTCGGTTGTTGGGGTTTGACGCTTGTTGTCCTTTTCGCAGCTGTCCACCGCTGTGTTCTACTAAGTACAGGGGTTGAAGAGGCGAGGATGATAATGCAGGCCAGCTGGTCGCATCACAAATCTCACGGCGCTGGGCTCTGCCCGTTGCTCGTCCTCTGCCCGTTGCTCGTCCTCTGCCCGTTGCTCGTCCTCTGCCCGTTGCTCGTCCTCCCATTTCCCAGGGAAGAAGCCACTGCTCATAGTTTTACACAGAAGGAAAACTAGAATAGCAGCAGAAAAATGCAAGCAGATGTGAGAGCAAGCAGGAATGCGTTTGCACTAGAGCGAAGCAGGATGCAGAACATTAGATAATGATGAAAAGGAAAAATAGAAAGTGATATGCTAAAACAAACAGTGACTAATCTGATGTACTCATTTGCTTCTTTAGTTGAAATTATTTTTAATTAACTAATTACTAAAGAGCAGTGTCAAACAATGTCAAACAGACACAATCAACTGCCTTCCTAGAAGTTTAAATATCAAAATATAAATTTTGCTCATCTTTCAATGACCATTTTGTAAGACTTATTAGTGTGTTTCTTAGGAAAGTTATAATGACTTACGTTTTTATCCGGTCTGTTGCCCAGATAGATAAAAGATGAGAAAGGGAGATGAAGTTCTTCAGAAGTGAGTTTGCATTTTCAGAGAGCTGATATACGAATTATTTTAAAATGAGGAAGTTGCACAACTGCAAGTAGGCGTATGGTTTCTGCAGCACATTTTCCACCGTTTTTATTCAGCATGATAGTGTAAAAACAGAAAATCAAACAGTTTAGTATATTTGTGACTTACCATCAAATGATCGAATCTCTTCATTGAGACAGAGAGAAAACTTCTATCAGAGAATATGAAAACTGAATTGTACACTTCCACTAACACAGTGAATTCTTCTTCTTGTGTCATTATTATTCAGTCGATTTCACAAACACAGTCTGTAGTGCAATGTTGTTTAAAGTCTGAAAATAAGAGTCAACATTAACATCCCATTCTGTTAACCTTCGGTGGTCTCTCTTGATGTATCATGTCACAGAAAAGAGTGAAAACACAAATTACTAGTGAAGTGAGAAGAAATGAAGTAAGCTTTACTACAGATGGTTTATGGTTAACATTGGCTTTACTTGCTCATTGTTTGGGGTCTTACAGACCCCACTGCTATATGTATAAAAAGAATAATAACAATAATTGATTTGTTTTGTTTTGAAGTCGTGACCCTTCCCTTTGACACTAAATGGGCATTGTTATTACACCAAATAAAAAAAACATTTCATGTTTTCAGTGTTACATGGGCTTTGTATGTGAAGGAATTTTCCTTCTCTAACTACTCTCTGTCTACAGTATGAAAAAGTCTTAAAAAGTCTTGAATTTAATCCGGGGAACTCTCCAGACACCCTTGGGTTGTAATTGCAGAAGGCTTTGACAAAGAAACAAGGTGCACTTAACTTTGATCAACTGTTGTAAATATGTTTCGATAATGACAGTGATTTCCCATCATAAATAATGAGTTAGACTACTTAATATGTTCACTCAAGCACTTTTATTTGCTTATTTATGCATTTTATGACCATTACACCCTCGTAGCTCTAAACCCTTAAAGCTACAGTTGATAGGATTGAGAAAAGAGTGGATTTAGCTTGAAAATTTGAATGAGTAGGCCTACAACTTCCATGTTCCTCTCTCTCGCTCTCTCTCTCTCCGCTGCGGTCCAGCTCATCTCCAGAGCCCCTCCCCGCAGCGTCGCTTAGTCTAATTCTTTCTTTTTAGCTTGCTTTTCTTCATTGGTCTTCTTCTGTTTACTTGTCTTTATGTGTAAACTGTTGTTTTCTCATTGCTTGGTTGTTCGGTGGTTGTTTACAAGTCCGCTATTGCGTCCTCTCCGAGTTCGTGCATGCACTTATGGGAAGCAGGTGGAGCCAGAGGAGCATGATTTTTTTTCACAGATTATCTGTCTCATGTACTACTCTCAGGACATAATGACAGTTTTAGCAAATATGACTAAAAGTTATTTTTATACAAACTACCAACTACAGCTTTAATGTATATTTTCAAAGTGGTGTTATGATAGTTGAAATAAATACTCTTTCTTGACTTACAACAGCTTTTTCACTCGGCACTCATTTGATTTCAGGACTGCAGATTTTAAAATGGCTGCTTGCTTATCCAGGCAGTTGTATCTCAGACTGAAAAAGAACAGAAAAACATTAGGTTGACATTGTTTTTTACCATCCATTCATCCACTTCCCAGGCATTTCAGGCTTGTAAGGGGGCTGGAGACTATCCCAGCATGCATTTGGTGGGAGGCGGGGTACACCACAGAGAGGTTACCTGTCTATCACAGAGTTAACACACAGACAGACAAGCATGCAGACGCAGGGCGAAGATACAAACTCCACACAGAAAGACTTTGGCCAGCTAGGAAATTCAAACCCAGGCTTGTTTTCATTGCCCAGCATTCGAATGGTTATTCTTATCTATATGACAGGTTAATATAAATCAGTTACTCACTACAGAGATTCACAGCGATGTAGGATTGGCCCCAGTCTGTTTAGTCCTCTGTTTCCAATGTTGGAGTAGCCTAAGTTGAGCTCCTGCAGCTTGTGTGGAGACAACTGTCGCACATAGTGCATGGCTGCACAGTCCACAACACTCACTTCATTTTGAACAGGTTGAGTTTCTTGATCTCTGGTGCTGCCATGCCGGTTGCTTCCTTCAGGTGGAACTCCATCAGGCAGTGGAGAAGATTCAGGACGGCCTGGTTCTTGAGCTCCCTGCCCTTAAACAGGTCTTGGAACCACAAACCCAGCCTGGCGGGGATGCCATCCCCTTGCTCCATGGAGGAAAGAACAAGGCCACCCAACTGACCTGCCAGCCGAGCTCGGAGCATTCCCATGAAGAAGCGTGTGAATATCTGGAGGCTCTCTAGCTGTCCATGTTCAGGTCTGTGTTTTGCAGGAGTGCAGCTGTGGAGGATGGTGGACGTAGCCCAAAGCACCAAAAGTCCAGAGCTTAGATTATGTTCTCCTGACTGAAGAGATTGGTTGCGCAGTAAACAGCAGCCAGTCGTCAAGTGGAAGAAAGAAAACATCTCCACTGTTTCCTCTTTGAGAGGCTGGAGGATGTGGTAGAGAAAGGTGCTCTGAAGATCAGCAGGTGTGCCGTTTCTGTCGAACATGATCTTTTTCCGCAGAGGGTTTTCATAAGCCAGTTTCCCAGGTTTGTCAGTTGTTGCTTTACCAGTGAGAGGACCTCAGATCTAGGGGTGCTTCTGTAACATATGCCTCTTGCATGTTACATTAAATACATAATTTGAGTTTTACATGGTTACTATGTCTAGTCTTGTAATATAGAACTTAATTTTGGCAATAATTTTATCTTTATTTGGTAGTTGTAAGGTGTACATAGTTGTGTTATTTTCATATTTTTATGCTGGTTATTTTATGTTTAATATTCAATACTAGGCTACTATGGTAACTAGTAGCTATGGTAAAGATGCAGCTATAGAGCCTATCACCAGGGAACAAGTCAGACCCGGCTTGTATCCCCCAGGTGAGTGTGTGGCTGTTTAGTGAAAACCTGTAAGTATTAGTATTGTAAGTTTCCTTTGATTATGATTTTCTTTTATACTGAATAGTTTTACTGAGACCGGGCTTGTATCCCCAAGTTCCTGAAGTGCTTGTAAGCAATAAATAATCTTTGAATCGACATCAGAGCTGTTTGTGTGTCTTCGTTGGAGTCAACTGTCAGCTGTCCATCACCATCATCAACGCAGAGACTGTTGGCTGTTAACCGTTCCCGCTACCAGGATTATTAAGAAACATAAGGGGGTGTTATAAACTGCTTATAAAATAGATTAGATTTACCCCTGTTACACTTCTCTCTGCACTTCCCCTCAGCGCATGGTGCTGGATTGCTGTAAACAAGTAGCAGAAGTAAACCTTGCTGACTGTTCTGGGCGGGTTTAGCTCCAGAGACTTTGAGCCACCGACATCTTGATTTCCTAAAGAGAAGAACTCAGCCATAGCGGTACAGATGATGTAGCAATAAAGAGGATGAAGGACGGCATGTCATTGTCATCATAGTCATTGTTCAAGATGTAATCGTTGACTTTTTCAAGTAACCTTATTGTCTTTGTAGAACTTGGTGGTATATTCCTTCACCTGGTCTTCCTCAAAGCCCAGCAGCACACAACATCTCTGGAAGAAACGCTTAGGAGCTTCTGTAGATGGTCTTGTCATGAGAACGCCTCTGGGAAAAGGCTTCCCTTGATTAAAGCCACCATCAGCTCTGACACTGGCACCTTCGAACCAACATCAATGTTTTTGTCAGGACTGTTCCAGTCCAAAGAGAATTTGAACTCATCTAATCCATCTAAGATGAAGAGCAAAGAGCTTGGCAAGGTGAAAAGATCAGGTAGAGCTGCTTTCAGGTACTGGAACCGTTTTCTAAGCTGCTCCAATAAGCTCATTGGTGCTTCAATCAGATTGAGCTCTCTGAAGCACAGGTCACAAATGCAGGTGAATTCACGCATGTTCTTCCCAATTGCCCACTCATAGACTAGTCTCTGTAACATCTCTGAATTGAACACTTTACTGCAGTTCAACCCTTTCTGTCTCCCTATGTTCCCTGTCTGCTACTGTGTACATACAATAAAGACAACATGACAATAAAATAATGTTTCAAAATTGTTTCAGTTTTGTCTAATTGAATCAAATTCTCATCATGTATCCTATTCCACTGTACACAGTCTGTTTCTCTATCCTCCTCTACGGTTTCCTCCTTTTTCTTCTGCTGCTTCAGGATACTGTACTACACTACTTTCTTCATGGTAATCATTACAGTTTCATCTTCTCAAGATTATATGGAGAGATATGACCCTACTTCAGTATTATTAGAATAAATGATCTCAGAAAACCTGATCCCTTGTAGCCACAGTTGTATTTCTTGCAAGATCAGTTCAGTCCAAACAGTTGTCTGCAGCGGAGTGGGGGCTGTAACATCAGTGTGCTACCACTGATACATGTGTTTACTCTGGACAGGAGGGTTTCAGTGTGTTCTGCACTGCTTTTTGTTTGTCTAGGTTCATGCTCTCAACCATAGCTTGTAAGCAAAAGCCACATGCTCTTGTTTATTGGATGGAGCGTCGTTAGTGGCAGCAGCTGAGGTCAAAATAATTACATTTCTTGCATGATAGACTTGAACTGTGTCTTTGCTGTTACTTACCTTCTTGATTTTGAGCATATGTCACATTGAATCACTAATTTGGATTATAAACAGGGTAATACACAAATTTGACACTGTTTTTTCCCATATCTTCCTCTCCTATTATACCTAAATGCCATTTAATTGACCACAGGAATCCTTTACTCTCCTCATTTTTTAGCAATGATGAATGGTCATGGATACACTGAGCTTGAACTGTAGTCAAATAAGATTTCATTATCTTATTGTCCTACCATTCCCCAGTTTGGTTAAAGTTCCCCTCCACTCAAAAATATATTTCTTTTTGTTCCCACAGTTGAATGTTGGAGCTTCACCATACAGAATGATGTATGTGCAGATTTTGTTGTCCAGCAGTTCATCTTATATTTATAAATATATATAACTTATATAAATATAAGTTGAACTGCTGGACAACAGGTGTTTCCTACTTCACTGTAAAGTCTATGTATGTAGTCTATGTGTCTAAAGTCTATGTGTGTATGTGCCCTAGAGGCTTCAAGTTTCCACATCACACTTTTGCAAGTTGAATATTGGACCAGGATTGGCTTCCAAACTATTTATGATGTCACAAATCATGCTTGTAGGTGACAGTAGTTAAATTTAGATACAATGGAAAATTCAACTAAAAAGCCAGCGACGCCACCTAGGGGTTAACTCAGAGCCTAGGACTTTAAAAAGCTCACAAGTTCTTTAAAATCAGGGGAGCAGAGTTAAAAACCAGACAGGAGTCTAAAACTCAAATTAAAATCACATTTATTGCAATTTAAAATGATAACAAAGGATGGTACCACCCAAGATAAAACAGTACCACATAGCTAATAGACACTACTATTAAAACACTAAAAAGAATAAAAATGCTGCTTAGCAGCAAGGTAAAAACCCAATAAAAAAAGTCCAGTCCAGCAGCTCCTCCCCTGTGTCCCATCCATGCCATCTGATGCTCCGATGCCACTCCGCCTCTCCAGCCACCTCCAACTCCATCGGATCTGTGGAAGAGCAGAGACACCAGAGCGAGTAGCGTGTTCCCCACTGCTAGGTTAGCTCACTACTAGCTCCAGCTATGACTCTTCCTGGCCTACCTTGCTGTGTCCGCCACCCAAATATGACAGAGGATACTCACAGTTTTCCTGGGCGGCAGGTGACCAACTGCCGACCCAGGCCCGAATGAAACTGCATTGGCGGGCACCGACCGCTGCACATATTCCCCTGCAACTTCTTGGTCGCTCGGCTGGTGGCTGGTGGCTGTCAGGGGAACCACTCCGCTGCATGCTCTCTAAGACAACACAGCAGTCAGATAAAAACATGCACAAAAGCTATTTCTGACCATGCCACATCCTCCCATGGCTAAAGGTTGGCAGTCTTTGTGACAGTTCAAGTTCTATAGAGAGCTGGGGGTTGTCCCCTGTTTTGCCTAAATTAATGCCTTGGCTGTATCTCACCATCTTCCATGTCTACTGCGGTCTGATCTATGTCAGGAACGTAGCAGAATACAGGCACTTTAGTCCTTTCTTCTTCTCTCGGCTTTGCTACGAGGGTCTGAACCTGAGGGGCTGTGCAAAGTTTAAGGGCATTCCTGTGTAGAACCTTCTCTTTGCCGCCTAACCTTGTAGAGTAGACCTGTTTTTCCCACTATCTCAAGTATTATTTGCAGTTCTGGGTCCCAACCGCCATACAATTTCCCTTTACCTTGCTAGTTCCTATAGCGCACCCACACTCTTTCGCCTAGGAGCAGTGGTGTTGCATGTGCCTTGCGGTCATAGCGCTGCTTTGCCTGCTCAGTTGCCTGCTCAGTTGCCCTCCTCATTTTTGTACGGGCCACGTCATAAGCATAGGATAGCTTCTGGTGATGGTCATGAACCCAGCTACCAAGGTCACCTGCTCCTAATCCAACATCTATAGGGAGCCTCAAGTGTCTCCCAAACATGAGGCAGGAGGGAGCGAACCCCGGAGCACTGTGAACTGTGTTGTTATTAGTTTATAACAGCTCTGGTAAGTGTTCAGGCCACCTGTGCTGTTTTTCTCCCTCAAGGGTGCGTAGCATATTCAACAGTGTTTGATTCATTCACTCTACTCTGCCATTGCCTGCTGAATGATTTGGGGTGGTGCGGCTTTTTGAGATGTCATACAAGTCACAGAGTTGTTTCATCAAATCAGATTCAAAATTTGGACCTTGGTCTGAGTGGAATTGGGCCATACAACCAAATGTTTGGATGATGTGGTACCAGACTGTACGTACAGTAGTCTTTGCAGTTTGATCGTGTGTTGGCACAGCCCAGGCAATGGGTGAACATGTCCGTCATAACTAGAATGTTCTGGTAGGTGTCACTTGGCCTACTGAGGAAGTCTAGTGCCAATGCCTCCAAGGGGTATATGACATCAATTGGGTTTAAAGGGGCCCGGGACTCAGCTCGATCGTACTGAAGGCTACAAGTAACGTACCCAGACTTAAACTCCCGTACCTCCTTATCCATGTCACTCCAGAAGAAGTGCCATCTCAGGCTGGTCAATGTCCCTTCTGCTGCTGCATGGGCAGCAATGCCAGTTGTGTTATAAGCAGTCCTCTCAGGGGCTCTGTGGCTGTGGGAAACCTGGAGAGTGCATCCGCATTGGTGTTCTCTCTTCCAGCTCTGCACTTGACCGCAAAGTTGAAGGAGGCCAGCTGGGCAACCCACTGCTGCTCCACCACTCCCAGCCTAGCGGACTGCCAGTAAACACCACAAAGGCTCCAGCTTGAAGGAGCTATAGTTCTCGTTATTACATTCAGCGGGGTGCAGACTCTGACTAGCGTATGTGATCACTCGTTCCTTACCCTCTTGAACATGTGCCAATACTGCTCCCAGCCCCTGGTGGCTTGCATCCATATACAGGATAAATGGTTGGGTAAAATCTGCATAGGCCAGTATGGGAGTCTGGTTCAGTACTTCTTTCAGGGCCTCAAATGCTGCTTAGCACTCGGCTGACCAAGTAAGTGGACTGGAGCCTAATTTCTTGTCGTTAGGGATACCAACCATCAATGCATTCAGGGGGCGTGCGACTTTTGCAAATCCAGAGATAAAGCGTCTGTAATAACCTAGTCCCAGGAATGCTTTAAGCTGCTTTGCTGTTGCGGGGACTGGCCAATCAGTGACAGCAGATACTTTATCTGGGTCAGGCAGGACCCCTTTCTGGTCAGCTACATGGCCCAAGAACTTTACCTGCCGGTGAAATAGCTTACACTTATCAGATCTGAGCTTCAGGTCATGTTTCCAAAGGTGCTCAAAAACTTTCATCCAGATGCTTCAGGTGTGTGGCAAAATCTGGAGAGTAGACAATAATATCGTCAAGGTACACCAACAAAGATTCAGTTATTTGGCCACTGAGGCATTGCTGCATCAGGCGCTGGAAGGTCGCAGAGCCTGGATGCCATGCACTGGAACTCAAATAAGCCTAAGGGGGTGGTAAAGACATTTTTTTTTTGTCTCGTGGGTCAACCTGCCAATAGCCACTAGCAAGGTTTAAGGTTGAGAACCATTCTGCCTTTGTCATGGATGTGAGCGTCTCTTCGATTCTGGGAAGGGGAAAAGTATCTTTGTGAGTGACAGAGTTTAACTTCCTGTAATCTACACAAAATCGTCAACTTCCATCCTTCTTCCTCACCATGACAATGGGAGCAGCCTCAGGGCTAGAGCTCTAATACAACCCTGTGGCATACCTTACAGCGGGGGGGGGTAAGGGCCGGAATCTGATGCTGTACAACATTAGTTCTGCCAAAATCTTCCTCATTTGTAGAAAAAACTTTTTCCCACTTTTGAAGGAGAGCTGCAAGCTTACCCTGTTCCTCTGTGGTAAGATCAGATCGGTCAGCCAGCCCTAACATGTCAAACACCGGGTCTTTTTCCATTTCATCACTGGCTTCCACCGACCCAGGCTAACATCCTGAGTATGGATACATGCTTAGAACACCCTGCCCAGTTCTGGTAGCACCCTATAGAGACTGGAAACTCACTGAGGCTTGTCTGAATGACACTACGGTTCTTGCCACTGCGACAGCGCTGGGTTCCTGGAGGCCCTCGACTTGACAAGGAAAGGACGTCCTTGAACACAACATCCCAGCATGCTTGCATCATATTCACACAGATGATGAGGGGGTTAGAGGAGAATTCATCATCCACAATAAAGACACCTCACTCAGCAATCTTATGCCCCTCAATCTCAAAATCCATCACAGCATAGCCAAGGCAGGGGATCTTAATGTTATTGGCCGTCTTCAGCTTTACAAACGAGGGGAGCTCTTTGACACCATACTCTTGGAACTGCCTAGCTAGCACACTCTGCCTCATTAAGGTGGTTTGGGAACCAGTGTCCATTAGGCCAGTCACCTTAACCCCTCCTATCACAACTTCAACATGTGAACATTCACCAGTCAAAGCCGAGGTGGCCTCTTGTAATTCATTCTCACAGCCTAACCCCACTGCCTGGGCCTCAGCAGGGGCAACAAGTTCAAAGCCGGCGAGGGCCCTGAGCGTTTTTTACAGAACCTAGTAGTATGTCCCACGTTTTTACAACGTCTGCAGGTGGGCTTATACCATCAGTGTCCCAGGCATTAGAGGAAGAGGGGGGGCTTGCTCCACTGCAAGCTCTTTGGCTGATTAATAGCTGTGGTTGGAGGTGTGGCTCTCCACGGGTCACCACACAGTTCAGTTTCCAGTAGTCAGGCAGAGTCAGTATTCATGCAGAGTTATACAACACACATAAATACAATAAAAGCAAACCAAGTTATTAAAAATAATCAGATAAATAGCACAGCAACCCAGGCAAACATGTCAACACAAAAACATGCAAGTGGAATAAAAAAAATCCAGCAATTTTTAAGATTAGGATGAGGTTTTCATCATTATCTTGTCTGATTTCTCTTTTCTTATCACAATTTCTGAAGACATTGTATGACTGAACTGACAGAAGCATGGTTCTCCCCTAGACATGATTATTGGCCAAGAAATACAAACTGTTCACTCATAATTAATAAGTGAAGAATCACTTAAGAGGCAAATAAAATATAATCAATTAATGCATATTCTTGGAACATGAATAATTGAGAGAAAACACAAACACACAATGAAATTCTAAAATCTCATGTTTGTGCAAAGGGTTACTTTAGGGCAGATCATGGAACGAAAGAGCGGAAGGTTACATGCCTTGAGTTTTGTCCATTCAGGTGATATTAAATGACCACACCACGGGTCTAAATAATTTAGTTACATGAAATGAAAGAAAAAATGACATTACAAAATAGTTTTAAATCGCTTCTTGTGACTCAAAGCCTACACGGGCAGCAGGGAGACCAGATGTATGACACTTTAGGAAACAGCTGGAGCTGAGGCAAGTGCAACGAGTGATTATCAACCAATTCAGAGACTTCAGTCCTATTGAAGTTAACACCTCAGCAGCTAACGCATGGAACACTGGCCTAGACCAGAGTTAACCCTTTCTCCACCCTTCTCACAAGCTAACGGTAACTCTTCTCTACTCCTAGTCCTGGATTATTTTTGGACTAGGTTAGCTAAACCAAATGAAGTAAGTTTACAGCGTCATCCTGTCCATTTATTCAAAAGTAAAAGGCGTTTATTTGTGAGGAAATTGTATAAGTGTTGTGCCCCTGTTGGGTTAAATTAGAAGTTAAGTTTAACATTAGTGAGTTTGAAATTATTGTCTGGTTACGGGGGAAAGAACATGGACATCGTTTGGACATAAAAGGATTGAGCCAGCAACTACCTTGTTGGCTAAGTTAGCTACTGTGCGTCAGCACATGAACACTTGAAAGAAAATGGTTTAGTGTCGCAACTGAGTCCATGATTTGTTGTTTTGTTAGTGTAGTATATTTAGCATCTGTAGCATGTGTGACGTCGTCGTTGCCTGTGAGTGAAGGCTGGATTGCTCCTGTTTGCTGCATGGGGGAAGAGTGGCTTCACACATGCTGTGGAGGGGACATCATTGGACCTGGCTGTTTCTTTCTGGAGGACGGTTTGACTCAGGAAGTACTCTTTGGATCACTACAGACTGAGACTGTAAGTAACAAACATTGTCTTTGTGGATTCATATGAGCTCCAACAAGCACGCCAACGATAGTACCATAGACTCTATGAACTAAAACCCCTGATATTTTATTTTATTTTATTTGAATTGTTTATTATTGATCCGTGATGAGGGGTGTGTGTGTTTTGTGTTGAATAAATACACACTACGTTTTAGTTAAAGTGACTGTATGTAGTTTGTGCATTATTAATGTGATTCTTTTTTTTGTGGATATTTCTCTGAGTGTGAATATTCAGAGTAGGGGCTCAAGAGCAAATGTTTTGTTGCATTGGAGACTGTGTTCATTATGCAGTATAGCTACAATTTGGCATTTCACATGGAAGAACAAACTAAACTAACTGCAGTTTGCTGTCAGAAGAGTGTATTAACAATAGTATATGCATTGTGATTATACCTTGTGTTTTATCTTGCTATATTGGGATATACTGGGATGAAAGGAGGCCGTGCACAAGGCTGAAAAAAGGTAAACTTGTACCTTGAGGAGCTGTTATGCTGGTCGAACACAATTGCCAGGGAGAAGACTTTCAACATTTTAACGACATCAAGATTATCAGTGTGGTTACACCGAAAGACGAGTGAGTGACATCTAGGGTGGGTGAATTCTGTCCGCCGATTACGCTGTATGTTGCGGGCTGTAATCTAAAGCATTACCGCGGATTCATGTAATCTGTAATTTAGAGACCTTCTTTTGAGGCCGTGAAGTTGGAGTTTGGGAGGATTTTGTGTTGAGTTGTAGCAGGCCTCCGTTCCTTGACACAGAGGGGCCCTGTGCATAAAACTTTGGGGAAGATTCATTCTTTATCCTTAAAGATGTAGGCTGTTCATTATCAGTTTTATCAGCTCATCACCCCCTACAGATGACATTGTGTAATGTGTATTAAAACAATCTACGTATAGACTCTATAAACAATGCCTTTTGACGGTCATTTACAAGGTGCCCACAGGTGTAATCAGGGTAAACAGGCAAGCTGTAACCATGGTAACAACAATTGCGTGACAGGGTAACAAACTCAGTGCTTCAGCTTACATTAACTGCGTCAGGCTCAGGTCAGGTTCGAACAAAAAAACCCCAGAATGCCTATCGGGTTCAGCCCGGGCTGCACTCTATGCGGTAGTACTACTCTTCCTTCGCCACCCCCTGAGGCTACTCAAAAGACCGATGCAGTGTCCTTCAGACCACCAGAGAATTATGCATTCCCTGTCCAAAAATGTTTATTGTCATAATAATAAAGATGCTCTGTGAACATCTAAATCTTACTTTCTGGTTTTCTTAATAGCTGTATACTTCTCAAATTATTTGAAATTAAAACCTTGGGTAGCTCAGTCTAATCAGCACTGCTGTGTTGGACAGCGCTGTCCAGGGTGGGGTGCCACAAAAGAAGTGATAACGGTGCAAGGGGTGAAGTTGTCTATGTGCAATATTTACAGCACCCCCTCCCAGAAAGTAGTTCCAACGTCCCTGGGTGTCTCTGAGCTTTTCGACCAGCTGTGGAGGATGAAGCGGGACACTGTTTGAATAAGACTCCTTTGTTTCTCAAGGGATGTGACTTACACAGCAGACATGTATGCTGTAGATAAAAAGTATGGATTTAAGTTGGGCTTAAAATGTTGGTGCTTGTTTAGCCTAAAGTTATACAAAGTTCAAATTAATACATACAGTATGCTGCTAATGTCAGAGGCAACTGTATCTCTGCATTGCGAGTATGCAGAGGACTATCAGTGTGTGTCTGTATGTTTTTGTGGCAAGAAAGTTAAAGTGGGTTTTGGACAGTCATTCATCCCTAGCATGAACAATAGTAAAATTCAAAGGCAGTTTTAAACCAGTAGTTTTACAAGTGTGTTTCATTTGAGAAATGACATTTTAACTGAAATGCTGATTGCTGTTTATTTTCACTCACTTGAAACATTGTGCTTTAGAATAAGATTTCAGGAATTCCTGGGAATCTTCGCCATAAAGATGGGAGGTGCAGAACCCACAGATGACCTGGAAGATGTTGGAATAATCATCAAAGGTGTGGGTGTGTCACGACCTTGGTAACATAGCAAATGCACTTGCCATTTTATTTGCCCTAATGTGCTCATTGGACTTGAGTTACCCAACAAACCTAAAGTACACATTTGAGGTTCTATGAAAACTTGTGATGGAACTGGATGGCAACCACCTCTCAACAAAGGCTCAAGTGCTAAAGAACAAACAGTTTGATGGAACAATTTAGACAAGATATTGCAAGTGGAGTGGAGCATCAAAGACCTTTTTGTGGAACGCTCTGAAGCAGCACAGAGGAAATCTTGGAGCAGGGGTTTTATCCCAAATCATCTAACAGAAAATAAATCTTTTTTGATCCACACGTTGAACTGTTATAATTAGGATTGGAATGGTCTTAGTTTCAATTGACTGATGTCTGAATATGTTTTAACAGACTTTCAAAATGTTCACAAAAGAGAGACAGAATGAGAGTAACAATTGGAAACTACGAGAGAGGTTGCATTTTATGTTCATTAGAGAAGGAGAGAACAACAGTTTGAAATGGAGAGAGTGACAGAGAGATGGGCGTGAATGAGAGGGCAGTAAGAGATGTATTGAGAGGGTTGTGGCAAGAATATGAGGGTGAGAGAAACCAAATGCGTGATAAACAGTGATAGCGTGAGAGTACGGAGCAAGAGACACAGGCACCAAATCAACATGTGTGAATTTTAAGTTGCTGTTTGTGATATATTTAGCATGACATGTTGATTTAAACAAGTAGCACTGTTTTGAAAATGTCCATTCCTATGTGGTGCATTCCTGGAATTTTTCTATTTGTATTTTGTATTGTCAATTTAACAAAACGCTGTACACTGTAAGATTTTTTTACACTGCTGAAGTGGCACGGAGAAAAACATGGAATTTGTTTACTTGATTATTTATTTATTTATTTTATTTTGAAATATACGTGACATATAACATTGGTTTACCCTTTATATGTAGATGGTTCTTCTGTTTATCCTAATTTGAAATTATCTTTATTGCAAAAGTTCTGGGTTTTTTTCTATTAAAAGTTCCAATCAAATTATATTTTACAAACTAAAAATATTAGTTATCAAAGATTTCATTTTACAGTTTTCTGGAATTGAAAAAAAAAGTTAATATTTAAATATTGATTTCACACATTTTCATTCTGCCCCCTATTGGACAGCTTATCAGTGTTGGGTCTGTGCAGGTCCCGTGAGTTTACATTTCTTTGTTAACTGGGCATTACACTGCAATATGTAGTGGTAGACAAAAATTTTGTTACCGTAAGTGTACCATTTAGAGTCAAACATTTGTGACAGTTCAGCTGACGGTTGTTATAGAGTTGAAAGGGAAAGCTAGCGATTTCCTATATTTTTCTTATTGTTGACAAATCCTATGAAAAGACCAAAAGCAGCAATGAATTTATCATATTAACAAGTATCTCTTATGTCTCCAAAGCCTGATATATCGTATTCCTTTGTGCCATAGACCCCCATTGTTGTTGGTTTGATCTTTTGACAGGATTTGTTGACAATATGAAGAATATAGAAAAAAATCACCAGTCATAGCCTTAGGTCAGAGGTAGCCAATTGGTAGCTTACTGTGTAAGAGTGAATTGGGCCTCATTATTTATTTATTTATTCTTTTGTGAACATTGTAAAACATTGTGAAGATCACTGTAAGAAGATGGAAAATGTTGACTGATAAGGTGATACAGATCAGTCTTTATAGGTCCCCATTATTTTAAACTCAATGTGTATTTACAGAACCAAAGTACTGTGATTTGAATTTACTTAACTACACTGTGTGGAAGTTGTTGAAATAATCAGGTTTAGTAAGTCCACTTAAAATTACTACCATTATAACAATGAAAACCAGTTATGCAAAACAAAATCCAATGGTTTCCACATTTATTTAAGTCAGTTAAGTTGGAACTACAAAGTATAGTTTAGTTGGTCTTACTAAATACAGTTGAGTAACAGAGGTCCAACTGTTAAGTTACATTTACACAAGTGAGATAAGTCAGTATAATGAAATATCTTTATGTTGCCATTAACCATCACAGTTAAGTAAGGCAAAAGACACCTCATTTTGTTAAATTTAAGTTGGCCAGTTTAGTTAGCTGCACCTCTCCTCCTCCAGATAGGCACAACCAGGCTGATCCATGTCCACAGTGTCTTCTCCCTTCTTCTGCTTTTTCTTGCTCTTCAAATTCACACTGGAATAAAACACATCGCTTCCTTCCTCATTCTTTTTTTGAGCTTTTACTGGCTCCTCCTGCATAATTTGGTCCAGAGCTCGGCAAGCTGGTGCCGTTTGGCTCAGAGATAGTTAATGTTCTCTTCTGATGTGTTGGGTACCTCCAATTAAAGAGAAAACGTCAGTGGATACAGATACATCGCAAATCCAGTTTAATTACCTAAAGTAGAAAACTGCCTGGCTCTTCAAAGTACTCAGTCAAAGTACCTTGTTTCCCTCTCCACTTGTTAGATGTTGGCTCATAGCAACTGTGCTGGGGTCACCTCTGCACTGACTCTTAAGAAGGTTATGGTGAGTCTTCTGAGCCCTGAAAAATACAGTAGAACATTTAACCTACATGGGTATAATTGATTCATCTTTGTTTTTCCCTCTGCTCATTTATTAATCCACAGGATGAAAACATTGATCACAGAGAAAGGAAAAAAGAAAATCCCACAAACAATGTAATAGAAATGAAAATCAAAACTACATATAATAAACACAGACAAACTGCATCTGCAAAGCAAAGTGCTGTCAAATGTTGAAACTAACCAACAGGGATATGATGTGTTATATGTGGGGTTGATGAAAAGTAATTGACATGAAACCTAATATTACCCACCAGTGTTGGCAGTGGTGATTACCTAATATGAAGGCAAAGTTAATTTTATAGTCTCTGCATTATTTTGTCTATACACAACAAATTATTAGTGTTGATAAACGCTGATTTTGCAGTGGCCTGAACTGATATAGCTCCAAAATTAAAGAGCTTAATTTGTTCTGATGGATGAAGACCCAAACAGACACTGCATAATGCCCCTATTATGACTCACAGTCATAAAAAAGAGTCCAAATAAAAGCTAGTAATATAGTAACAATAACGGTTATATGTAGAGGTAGTCTGAACATCTTGGTGTCTAAAGCTGTTATCCTACCTGATAACCAACAGCAGAGCACATACTAGA
>NTHP01000261.1:723076-788007 GCA_003416845.1 Oplegnathus fasciatus | reverse complement strand
ACTTTTGAAATTGTTCACTGATCTAAAGTCAAGTGACTTAATGTTTACTTCATGTTTTATGTCTCAAATAAATGTTGATCATATAGAAGTTATGATGACTTACATTTTCTTCAGGTCTCTTGAGCAGATAAATAAAAGATGAACAGAGAAGTGAAGTTCCTAAATGTTGTGCTGCTTTTTAAGTCAAGAATTGACTTGAAAATGAGGAAGTGCACTTTTATGACTTCCTCATTTTCAAGTTAATTATTGCAGGCTGGTTGTAAAAGCAGCACAATTTGAATGTACGTCATTTTTTTTTAACAGAAATTATTTTAAACAGTCCCACATCTGTCCTGATCCTAGTTTTTACTTTACTGTTCACAAATATTGATCCAAATATTCACTTATAATGAAGATTATTTTCTNACTTTTGAAATTGTTCACTGATCTAAAGTCAAGTGACTTAATGTTTACTTCATGTTTTATGTCTCAAATAAATGTTGATTATATAGAAGTTATGATGACTTACATTTTCTTCAGGTCTCTCTAGCAAATAAATGAAAGATGAATGGAGAAGTGAAGTTCCTAAATGTTGTGCTGCTTTTTAAGTTAAGAATTGACTTGAAAATGAGGAAGTGCACTTTTGTGACTTCCTCATTTTCAAGTTAATTATTGCAGGCTGGTTGTAAAAGCAGCACAAGTGCCACAACTGCTGTTGGCCTTATCACGTCTGCTCAGGGACTTAATCGCCCCAGGTCATCTCAGGTCAAACCCCCAGAACCTGTGCTCCAGGAATCACTGCTAGACGAGTGTGAACCACCAGCCCAGACAGACCTTGAGGTCAGAAGCTCCACTAAACTCATGATGAAACTCATCAAAGGAAACAACAGCAGCAAAGCACCTCAGTATGCAGCCGTGAGTTTAACATGAGTGATTCTGACAGTGAGAGGCCGAAGCTTCCTCGTCTTTCTCTTTGCTTGTCTCTACGTCTGTGCCATTTGTGTCCCGAGTATGAGAGAGCCTGGGAAAATACCCAAAGTCTTGAACCAGAGAGGCTAGAGCATGCAGCCAGAAGGCCGACAGTAGCTGTTTATCCCATGGCCAAAGCAGCTGTTGTTTCCATTTGCAGAGCAGCAACTTTTATCTTTTATCACTTGGTCCTGAGAAAGAATTCAAACTATTTTTGACTTTGCCAGAGTAAGAGTTGCTGCTTTTTCTTAACTTGTCCGACAAATTGTTTCTCATCTGAAAGATGAATATTTCATGTTGCAAAGCCATTGCCCGTGCAAGAATTGCAGCTCTAATTCCTGGAAACAGAGAAGATATTGCAGCACTTATTACCAGGGCCCAGTCCAGATCAAAGTGTGTCAGTATGGTCTCCACTTGTCTTAGTAGGTTTACTACGAAGCCCCCGAAGGGTCACAGCGAGAATTTTGAGGACTAGTTTTGCCTTACCTCGCAGTAAGTTTTGCGTTATCTTGCAGTAATTTTTGCGTTCTCTCACAATATTTTTCTTCTTCCATTCATTCTGAGCCATATGTCTATTTCCGCTCAGCTGCTCCCAGTACAGCGCCCCAGTATGGATCAGCTCATTGAATTTTACTTTGAACTGGACATTAAGTATGCTGATACAGTACTACTGCTCAATGGGCATGGTTATGTAATTTGTGAAAGTAAACTTAAACAAATTCTTAGATCAAAAGGTCTCTTTCCAAGCGTAGTAAGGTAGACAGTGAGCTGCAACCTAATTTTCATCATTTTCATCCTTGGAGCTGAACAAATAACATTGGTCTCTACAGCTGGATGTACACACCGAAGAGAGATACTACAAAATATTCAATAACTTATACAGTGTAGTGTCACCAAAATCACTTCACACATCAATGGTCTCCTGTTGGTTATACCACACCTGTCTGAGGCTCGGTTTGCCATCAGTCGAGACTGAGATGTGCCTCGGGGGTTGGGTGGTAAGCCCGACTTGCCTCCACCCACGGCGAGGTACCAGTATCTCCCAGAACTGTGAGCCTCGCCGTCCAGCCTTGCTCTTTATAGATTAATAAATTCATTTGTAAACAAATGTATTAATGTCTATTTTTATTGTACAATTAGTTATTCATTAATGAAATGCTTTATTACTATTTCTGTGACACTTGTGGTCCTCCATATCAGACAGGTGTGGCATAACCAACAGGAGACTATTGATGTGTGAAGGGATTTTAGGGACACTACACTGTATAAGAGTGAAGTTATTGAATATAGGAACATTTTTGATATTAAAAAAAACTCATCTGGTCGGTGTTCATTACCTCAAAACAGCACTATCTATGTGGCAGCACTATTGACAGTGGCGGACTGTTTCTGTAAGTGGGGGTTGCAACGACAACATATGTCACACAAAAAATGCTGCATGATTTTCCTCTAATCAGATCTGTAGATGGCCAAGGCAACTCCACACACTTTGTCTGGAGCTCCTTGGCATCCGGTCTCCTTCCTCCACCTCTCCTGCCATCTGTAGCCCCTTCAGCACTGATTATTGTGTATTTGCATTCTTCACTATCTGTCCCGCTCAGTGCATCTCTTTCCAGTCCAGGTACATGCAGGCCTGAAGTAACCCTCGTTCATCCACAAAGTTTGCAGTAGCCTAATCCTGAGGTTTTAATTGAGTTTGCTCCAGCTCCCTCTCCCTCCTTTTCCCCACCTCTGAGGTCAATTCTAACTATGCTGATAAAGGAAGAAATAATCATTAACTCAAACTGAGTGGTGTCTTTGCCAAGGCAGTTAACAGTGTTTCTGTTCCTCTCTCTGTGGTGGCAGTAAGTGTCTTAGTGGTGTTTCTATTAAATATTTGAGATTAGCTTATTAAATAAAAACTCACAATTTAAACTCTGTATCTGGGTCCCTAAAATGAAATTTCAAACAATCTATAAATCACAATAAGCCTTTATTCCCACTAAGATTTATACATTTATTAGAAATGCAATATAATCTTAAATCTTAACAGTTCATTTAACTGAAAAGTTGCAATTTTAACTCTCCAGACTGGCTAAGAAATATGGATTCAGGAGATCATAATACACATGCACAATCAACTTCTCCTGAATAAATAACAGCCAATAATAGCTAATAGCCAATGTAGCAAAATATGCAGTTATGCTATAGTAAAAACAGCTGTACAGCACATTCATCAAACACAAAGAAATTACAATTCAGAAATTCAGTCTCACGGTGTTATAAGACATTGTTATAATGTCTGAACATGGAGACATTTATACAAAGTGAAAGACTGTCATTAATTGCCATTGTCATATATACAGTAGAGGGGAAAACTCAATAACATTAACACTGACGCTTTATTGTATAATTCAATTTGATGTATAGAACCTATGACCTTTAAATTAATTATTTTTGTGAGACTATCAGAGGTGCTAATTAGTTTGCAGTGTTGTTAACACACATGACCCCTTCATGTGTGTACATGAAAGGGACAGAGACAATAAAATGTAATCGCATGCATAACTATTCCCTAAAACACCACCGTTACCACAAAAGTGATCATAGAAATGAAACAATTTCAACAAACATTAAACAGAACAAGGTCTATTTGTGCATAATGTTTTTGTCTCTAAATTTAATCTTGGCATATTCACTATGCTCTGCCTTCTTTGCATCTTTCCTAGTCACAACATTGCCATATAGATCCCCCATCTCCAGTGCGTTGCTCACAACATTTGTGCATATGCCTGCCTCCATGCACCCCTCCTCTTCCAGATAGAAACTACCAGTACCAGACGGATTCCTGTTCCCAGAGTGTTTTCCCTTCTTCTTGCTCTTGTTCTTCCAGTTCACACTGGAGTAAATCACATCACTGGCCTCCTCATTCTTCTTTTCTGAGCTTTTACCAGCAACCTCTTGATGTCCCAGATGAGTATTTGGTTTATCTGACTTTCTCACCATATTGGTGTTGACATAAATATCCTCTTCTGATGTGATAGACACCTGAAATAAAAAAAAAAGCAAAACATCAGTGATACAGATATTCTGCCAGATTATCCCTGTTTAATGCCCAAATTAGAAAACAGTCTGTACCGCACGTGTCTGTTCACTTGTCTGGCCTTGACTCATCACAGCTGTACTGGTGTCACCTGTGCACAGACTTTGTGTTGGGTTATGGCAGCCAGTCCTACGAGCCCTAAAAATAGGAAAGTAAGACGCTCCATCCAATTTACATTTCATTTCAACTTTGGTTTTCAGCCTGCTCATGTACAATATTAGTTGGCAGAATCAAGTGTGATCAGTGAGAAAGTCAAAAATGAAGACAAACTCTAATAAGAACTTCTGGGATAACTTAAATTATAGATATTTAAATATATAGTTAGCACTGATAAAATACAACTGTCAATAATTTATACATATTTATATTTTCAAAGCAACATGAGACACCTGACATAGCTCTAAAGAGGCAGAATCATCTGTGCTAAAAAATGATTTAAAATGTGCAGGTGAAGTAGTCTTGACCAGCACAAACATAGAGCAATAACTGTCACTGTTATATATTGTTAGTTGACTTATTGGCCTTTGTGATTTTACATACTTTAAATTTAAGATCTTTTTCATGAAATGTATTCATTATTTTGTGTATTCACAACAAATTGATGGTGTTAAAAACTGATTTTCTGTTTCCCAAGCTGTTACCGACCTGATGGCAAACAGTAGAGCACATATTAGTGCTGCTGTTAGAGCACCAACTGTGACGATGAAGAACGGCAACATAACTCGACCTGAACACTCTGTACGAGAGAGAAGAGAAGATGAGGAAAATCCAAGAAATATATGTTAAGTGATTAATTTATAATATTTGTTCACAGTCTCCTCCATCAAAGTCTCACCAGACATTCACACACCACGTGAAACCATGCTGGGGTGTTTAAAAATGTGTTTGATTGGAAAGGAAAGTTCACATTTTATAAATAAATATGATAAACAAGTAGTTTATCACAGTTTCAAATTAAATGTTTTCATATTATACAAATGTAACCAACGATTATGCATTAAACTTCACTGGCAGCACAAACAGGTTCGATGACATAAAATGGGGCAAATTGGGGTGAGCTGACCTTAACATATTGTAAATTCCCTCATGTACATGTCATTCTAAAATCAATATAATATTTTGAAATAATCCTACATGTAACTCATCTCTCAGTGCTCTCAGTCAGTACTGTGTTTGTGTCTAATCATATCCACTACTCCATCTATCTTTCTTACTGTAAGAAAACTTTATTTTCTTTTTATAAGATTACACTGTTTGAATGTATAGTATGTGCTGAATTCCTCAGGCATTATCAGCCAATTGTTCAGCGTCATGCTGTCAAACTAGAAATTCATGTTGAAAAGGGAACTTTTAACATTCAAGTTCATCAGAATTTCAATAAATCCCGAAAGTTTCCAATTAATCAATAAAACTTGTATTCAGCACAAAGACAAACCATGACATTCTGCAGATGTTTGAGGTTCAAGGCTGTAGACATAAAATCGCTGAGTAGCAGATCCCAGAGAGTTGGAGCTGTGGCAGAGCAAGGTGGAAAGATCCCTCTGTTGTGGTTGACTCACATTGATGAAGCTCAGACCTGTGTCATTTAGAGGCTCATTGGTGATTGCAAACTTGTCAGAGTGATTGACAGGTAACCCATCCAAATACCACTGTACAGTGGGAGAAGGATTTCCTACAGTCTCACAGAAACAGTTGAGCTGTGCTGCAGTTTTGGTGCAGTCAGAGGAGGACAGGATCTGTGGAGCAACTGTAATGAATGTAGAGAAGACAGACGAGTTAAGAGTCAAGTCAAGCTGAGTCAAGTTTGGTTAAGGATTGTTAAGTTTGCAATAATACAAGAAAAGATGTCTTGCTTGAAGAAAACAATTAACATTTAATGGAAGTGGATGGAAAAAGGAGACAGTATTCAAATTGTCATCCATTTATTAAATGTTACAATGCTACAGGTCAATGTTAATGTGACAAATTTCACTGATGACAAATGAACTCACATGAAATATTAAACATTAAACTTCCACTAGTGGCCAACTCAGTGCTGCCATCTTGTTTGTTGTAGGCGGCAGTACAGGAGATTTCCTTTCCATGATGGAGGTGAGAAGCAGTGAAGGTCAGAACAGAGGTCTGGACTTTAGTTTTGTCCTCATTCTCCTGCAGTGTCTCCTGACTGTCACCCAGGCTGGGGGTCCATGTCAGAGTTGGAGGATGAGACAGACAGGGAGCTGGAGCAGAGCACTTCAAACTCACTGAGCTTCCCTCCTTCACCTTCAGTGTGGACGGAGTCAGAGTCGGTCTGGGAGGATCAGCTGGTAGGAAGGTACATTTGGACCAGTCACGAAATTAAAAAAATCATAATTTTAAGCTTGATTATTTGGTTTGTAATATTCAGTAAATCCACGACTGGGTGAAAGTAGACAATGGGAAATATGAAAAGGTAAAACATGAAAATGAAACTTACCTTTGACCAAAATATCCACTGCCTCAGAATCCTTTTTAAAGTCATACTTCAAAGGGTTATCACATTCCAGTCTGAAGTAATATTCATTTCTGTCATGGGGAGTGATGTTATTCAGGGTCGTGGTGCAGTCTTTTTCTGTCAGTATTCCTCTCAATTCTCCATTTGTTCTAGTTTGTTCAATACTATTGAACACAATATCGTCATTACTTTTATTTTTCCATATTGCTTTACATGTGTCATCTAAATTGCCTGCATACTTGTTTTCTATGTCAAAAGAGCAGGGGATGGTCACACAGGATCCATTCAGAACCTCTATAGACTGTGGAGTAATGACCTTAAACACCTGACACAGGGCACCTGGAACATAAAGCACAAGTCTTGTCAAAGATAGTTTACAGTAGTGAGGCCGTTTCACTGCTGCAATGCCTTGCTAAAGATTTTTGTACTCTTTGTTATCTCTATAGTTATTGGTCCATATATGAATGAAAACCAACTCACCTTGCAGAAGGCAGGTGATGAGAAGGAGATTCAGAGCTGCGGCCATCTTTGTGTGTCAGGAGAGGCAGAAACTCAGTCTGGAGGTGATGTCAAATGTGACATTTCAGGTCTCAGATTGACATGACTTTTTGTTGAACTTGCATATTATTTGAATATTTATCAAAGTGGAAAAGCAAGTACAGTAGCATTAAGTGAGTCACTAAAATCCCAAAGAAATTGAATTGTACAGGTTTCATGTAATGTGTTAGCAGCTCTTGAAGGAAAAGGAGTAAGACATTACTATTTTGACAATCATTACTTGTAAAACCAATTAAATTAAAAAAGTAGTAATGATTTAATTATTTCTTGCAGATTTGACACACTATTTATTAAAGTTTGATCACAGTAATATTCATTTAAAGGTCAACATTGGTAGGATTGCTTCTATGTGACCCTTCTGTAGAGATAAAAGTTGTTTTTTTCTCTAAAATGTTTCAGTGACAGAAGGGAAGAAACATGAACTGATATACAAAAACAAATGGCCGTTTGTCACACATTTCATAACCACTGTGACCACACACACACTGTTTTTTTAACAGGATGCAGAACATTAGATAATGATGAAAAGGAAAAATAGAAATGATATGCTAAAACAAACAGTGACAAAAATCTGATGTACTCGTTTGCTTCTTTATTTAAAATTATTTTCAATGAAGTAATAACTAAAGAGCAGTGTCAAACAATGTCAAACAGACACAATCGACTGCCTTCCTAAAAGTTTAAATATCAAAATAAAAATTTTGCTCATCTCTCAATGACCATTTTCTGTGACTTTTTAATGTGTTTCTTTTGGAAGTTATAATGACTTACGTTTTTATCCAGTCTGTTGTGCAGATCAATAAAAGATGAGAAAGAGAAGTGAAGTTCTTTGGAAGTGAGTTTGCAATTTCAGAGAGCTGATATACAAATTGTTTTAAAATGAGGAACTTGCACAAGTGCAAGTAGGCGTTTGGTTTCTGCAGCACATTTTCCACACAGTTTTTATTCAGTATCATAGATGAAAACTTGTAGTCACCTAGCAATACTGGCCAAAGCATTCCGCAGCTCCAAAACCCCCTCTGGACTCTGGATGTTATTGCCACACATACTTAATAAACAAAGAATTGTGTCGCAGTAAAGTACAAATTGTGTCTAATGATTCATGTCAAGGGCTTGAAGCCAGGGGGTTGTACAGTAAGTGCAGAAGCTGGGGTCTCTGAGATCAAAGAAACTAATGGATGTGTAATTTTCTGCAGTGGATGTCTGAAACACATCATCCCTTCAAAATCATGTTTGAAAGGAATTCTCACAAGATTTGTAGAAGTCATAAATAATCAAGCTGACAGAACAATGTTACGTATGTTTTTCGAGTTGTTGAAGAGGATCCAAACAGGACACTAGGTACAGATTGAAGTCAGAATGCCAGTTGTCTCATGGTGGATGCTATGAAAGACTTCAGATGGAGCCCAGCCCTTACACACAATTTGCTACGTAACTTGTGGTTATCTTCCTCCAATCAGATTTGTAGAAGACTTCAGCAACTCCAAAATATTTGTCTGGAGCTCCTTGGCTTTCTGTGCGTTATCTCCTTTCCCCACCCCTCCTGCCACCTGGAGCCCCTTCAGCACTGACTGCAGGGCATCTGCATTCTTCACTGAGTCCATCTGGTCTCTGTCTGCCCGGATCTCCTCCACCCAGTCCAGGTAGGCCTGAAGTAATCCAAGGTCATCCACAAAGTTTGCGATAATCCGGAGTCCCGGTCGACGTTGCTCCAGTTCCCTCAGCCTCCTCCTCCCCACCTCTCCGATGTCATTCCCAACAATGCTGACAAAGGAGAAAATAACCAGTTACTTTTCATTTTGACATTAACTCGCACTAGATGGCAGTGTTGTCATACATTATTCCAAGATACACATACAGTATATTATAACATTCAGAAAACGGAGCAGGAGTTGATGTGTTTTATTCTTACGTCAGTGTCTTCAGAGAGGTGTTTTTGCTGAGGCAGTTGACAATGTTTTCTGTTCCTTGCTCTGTGATGCCAGTGATGTCCAGGTAGAGCTCCTCCACAGTGGTGTTGTGCTCCAGAGCGTTCCACAGCTCCAAAACCCCCTCTGGACCCAGGTTATTGCCACACATACTGTATACATGAGTAGAAGCATTGTGTTGCAGTAAAATACATATAGTTAGTGTCTTATGACTCATATTAAAGGCTTGGAGCCAGAGGGGTCAGAGTATCTGCAGGTCTTAAAGTCTTAAAAAGCACTGAATTCAGTTTCCTCAAAGAAAGGCCTTAAAATGTATTAAAAGCTCTTGAATTTCCTTTATTGTGCGTGCAGGAGACTTTTCAGTCCTTTTTTTAAGAATTGTCAGTCAGCAGCATTAGATCTGTAACAAACACTGTCACTACTGCTAGCCACAGTCCATACAGTAGGAAGCTCATCGTCTTATAATGAGCAAGTGTCAGTTTAAATAGAAACTTCAATTTATTAATTATTTTTTAATTGGTTGACCCATCCGTTAAAGTTCTGTCACTTATCTGGGTCCAGGTCATTTTAATTGATTAATTATATTACTTGATATTATTGTTATATACAGCTGGGAAGTGCTGACAAAAATGTGATGTAAATGTCAATAAATTCATACTCTTAATAAATAATTGTAGGCCTCATTATCTCTACTGGATTTCTGTCATTCTTTGACCGGTATGACTGTAAAAATGGTATGAAATTATTTTCTATGTGGTATTTAAAAAGTTCTTAAAAAGTCTTGAATTTAATTTGGGGAACTCTCCAGAAACCTTGGGTTGTAAGTGCAGAAGGCTTTGATCGACTGTTGTTAATATGTTTTTATAATGACAGTGATTTAGACTACTTAATATGTCCACTCAAGCACTTTTATTTGCTTATTTATGCATTTTATGACCATTACACCCTCTTAGCTCTAAAGCCTTAATGTATATTTTCAAAGTGGTGTTATGATAGTTGAAATAAATACTCTTTCTTGACTTACAACAGCTTTTTCACTCGGCACTCATTTGATTTCAGGACTGCAGATTCTAAAATGGCTGCTTGCTTATCCAGGCAGTTGTATCTCAGACTGAAAAAAAACAGAAAAACATTAGGTTGTTGACATTGTTTTTTACCATCCATTCATCCACTTCCCAGGCATTTCAGGCTTGTAAGAGGTCTGGAGACTATCCCAGCATGCATTTGGTGGGAGGCGGGGTACANTTTGGCCAGCTAGGAAATTCAAACCCAGGCTTGTTTTCATTGCCCAGCATTCGAATGGTTATTCTTATCTATATGACAGGTTAATATAAATCAGTTACTCACTACAGAGATTCACAGCGATGTAGGATTGGCCCCAGTCTGTTTAGTCCTCTGTTTCCAATGTTGGAGTAGCCTAAGTTGAGCTCCTGCAGCTTGTGTGGAGAGAACTGTAGCACATAGTGCATGGCTGCACAGTCCACAACACTCAGCTTCATTTTAAACAGGTTGAGTTTCTTGATCTCTGGTGCTGCCATGCTGGTTGCCTCCTTCATGTGGAACTCCATCAGGCAATGGAGAAGATTCAGGGCGGTCTGGTTCTCGAGCTCCCTGCCCTTAAACTGGTCTTGGAACCACAAACCCAGCCTGGCGGGGATGCCATGCCCTTGCTCCATGGAGGAAAGAACAAGGCCATCCAACTGACCTGCCAGCTTAGCTCGGAGCATTCCCATGAAGAAGCGTGTGAACATCTGGAGGCTTTCCAGCTTGTCCATGTTCAGGTCTGTGTTTTGCAGGGGTGCAGCTGTGGAGGATGGTGGATGTAGCCCAAAGCACCAAAAGTCCAGAGCTTGGACTATGTCCTCCTGGCTGAAGAGATTGATTGCGCAGTAAACAGCAGCCAGATGTTCTTGAACCGTCAAGTGGAAGAAAGAAAACATCTCCACTGTTTCCTCTTTGAGAGGCTGGAGGATGTGGCAGAGAAAGGTGCTTTGAAGATCAGCAGGTGTAACACCGTAGTTCTCCAAATCCGTTCTGTCGAACATGATCTTTTTCTGTAGAAGGTTTTCATAAGCTAGTTTTCCCAGGTTTGTCAGTTGTTGCTTTACTAGTGAGAGGACCTCAGATCTAGGGGTGCTTCTCTCTGCACTTCCCCTCAGCGCATGGTGCTTGACTGCTGTAAACAGGTAGCAGAAGTAAACCTCACTTACTGTTCTGGGCGGGTTTAGATCCAGAGACTTTGAGCCACCGACATCTTGATTTCCTGAAGAGAAGAACTCAGCCATAGCGGTACAGATGATGTAGCAATAAAGAGGGATGAAGGACAGCACAAAAAGGCTGTCATTGTTCAAGATGTAATCGTAGACTTTTTCAGCAACCTTACTGTCTTTGTAGAACTTGGTGGTATATTCCTTCACCTGGTCTTCCTCAAAGCCCAGCAGCACACAACATCTCTGGAAGAAACGCTTGGGAGCTTCTGTAGATGGTCTTGTCGTGAGAATGACTGATGCCTCTGGGAGAAGGCTTCCCTTGATTAAAGCCACCATCAGCTCTGACACTGGCACCTTCGAACCGATGTCAATGTTTTTGTCAGGACTGTTCCAGTCCAAAGAGAATTTGAACTCATCTAATCCATCTAAGATGAAGAGCAAAGAGCTTGGCAAGGTGAAAAGATCAGGTAGAGCTGCCTTCAGGTACCGGAACCGTTCTCCAAGCAGCTCCAATAAGCTCATTGGTGCTTCAATCAGATTGAGCTCTCTGAAGCGCAGGTCAAAAATGCAGGTGAATTCACGCATGTTCTTCCCAATCGCCCACTCATAGACTAGTCTCTGTACTGCTACGCTCTTTCCAATACCAGCAATACCCTTCACTTTAACCCTTTTGGGAGGTCGTCCCGATGTTTCTTGGGGGCTCAGAAGATGGCACGGTCGGATGCGCTGGCAAGCCTGATGGACATAGATGCGAGCTCGTCTGCTCGCCAGATCAAAGTACTCATGTTGACTGCTATCAACTAAGTCGTCATCTTCTGTCACAAAAAGGTCAGTGTAGCGGATCTCGATGTGAGAAGCTGAGTTTGAAGCCACTCCCTCGCCCTCTGAGTAACACTTTAACTGCTCTGTGCGTTTCAGTAGGGTTGTTTTATGGGCAGAAATGGGAACTGCAGTGGAAGACATGAAATATATTGTCAAAAAATTTGACTTAAATGAATCTTCAGTTTTCTATAAGATAAATATTTTGACTTATCTCCCTCAGTTCTCCTAAGATGTTGACATACCTCGGATGTTGGCCAGTTTTACACTCCTGCTAAGTTTCGGTTCTTCTCTAGCTGCATAATGAATGATAATGAACAATGATGACTTTAATACATTTTCAACACATAGGAACAAGTCAAGTATCTTTTAGCACTAGAAAGAAAACACATTAAAAATAATAATAATATAACATTCTCAAATCTAGTTTTTAATAAAATAATAAATCCATACCTTTAACCTCAGCAGTCAGGGTAAATCCCTTGCTCTTTCCTCTGAACAGCTTAGTAATGGAGCTTTTAGGCTTCTTGTCTGTGGATATCACAGGATTCATATTGTAAATAATACATTTGATATACTGTATATGATATTACAAAGAGTAATTTCAAGTTTCTTTGAATACCATACATGTACTTAAAAATGTCAGATTCACAGAAGACCGTGTTGCATGAACATTTTTCTAACGTAACCCATCGTATACAAAAACAAGAATAAAAGTCTACAGCCATGCTAGTAGCTGTGCTGTACCATGCCTACAATGATAGTGCCAACATGCTTATGTTTAGCAGGTATAATGTTTACCATGTTCAACATCTTAGCTTGGTAGCATGCTAACATGTGCTTATTAGGCTGATGGAAATGTCATTAGTTTTGAAGGTTTTTGGTCATAAACCAAAGTTTTAAACAAACATTTAAACATTTTGACCTTATTTTGGAATAAAATAAAGGAAAAGTCAGGGGATCGTCAAAGTCATTACACAGCAATCTAATCAAATTGTCAAGACATTTCACTGAAAACAACAAATGTCAACTTGCTGGTCAGGGGATGGCCAAAGTCAATAGGATTCATCCTCTGATCACTGGGTATACAAATGATATTAATCCATCCCTACAGTTGTTTAGATATTTCAGTCTGGACCAAAGTGGTGGACTGACCAACCGACAGACATCCCTAGAGCCACATCGCCAGCATGATGGCTAGAAACTTCACTTATCATAGCCGAGCAAAATATTATTGTTTTGCATTTACACTCCTTCATTGCCAAAGTCAGCAAAATTACTTGGTAAGACATCACAGTTGATTGTATCCTGTTAATAATCTTCTCACATCTCTGTTACTCAGGCAGTAAAACTTGATTATCTTTAGTTCCAGTCCTTCAGGTTGCACTGCAAGGTTTTGAAAAATATTATGCACCTTTCCTTTAACTTTAAATGCACCTGTTTATATATATACTTACAGTATACGGTCATCACCAGTATACTAAAGGAACCTCACCTTCAACTTTTACAGGTGCAGGTACTGGCTTACATACGGCATCGTTCCTGCAGTGTCTTTCCACCCAGACGTGCAGATCCCTGCTGTAATAATCCTGCACCTCCCTCAGCACCTGCAGGAACTTTTGGCTGCCCTCCTCAGTGGCACACACCGTCTCTAGAGCCTGGGCCACTGCATTGGAGGGTGGCCTCTCCAGCAGAGACAGGTAGTGGGCAGGGGAAAGCACCTCAGCATCACGCAGCCAACGCAGCAGGGGTGCTGGGTGGTCACGAGTCCAGTTCAGCAGCAAGTCTCTCTGAGACCGGAGCAATTGCTGAGCTGAATTCATGGCTTCAGAAAATACTGTTGGAAGGAATACTCTAAATTAATGATTATTATTCTGTCTTAAGAGCACAGTTAGGTGTAACATTGGGGTTTACAGATCAGAAATTCTGTACAAATACTACCATGCTCATTGAATAAAATGCTTACCTTAAAGAAATATTTTACTGTTATGTTCTGTGTCACCTTCCCTCTCGTCTGGTTTTGCCATTGCAGTCCTGAGTGTTGGCAGGAAAGCTGTTTGTCTTCTGTCTTAAGTAGCAGGGAGGCGGAGTGCTATGACTTAGGCAGTAATTCAAACAACAAAGGGTCCATAGGTCAAAGTGATCAAGTGTTTGTCCCTGCCTCTGATTAATCAGTTTTGTTTGATCTTGCAGAAACACGCCAATCCCATCCAGTGACTTGAAAGTAACGCCCAATGTGAAGTAAAATATCAAACCGTTATGTATTTTCATAACATATTGTGACTTCAAAATCCAATGCAATGCTGAAAAATGAAACAGACTGTAACAGCCTTATATTTTTATATATTTTTGTGCACATGCACAGATAGACCAGCAGTCTAAACAGTCTCTTGTTGAAATACAAAAGTTGTAGCATGATACTTTTCGCCCTTGCTTCCAACCTTTTACATAACTGTGATGACCTACTTACATTGACGGACATTTATCGTCAGCAGAACAGCTATAAATAAGTGTCAGGCAGACAAGTTAATCATTAATCTATTTGATTAAACTTTCTGTGTCACTTTTATCACACTGTAAGAGGTCTGGTCAGGAGGGTCCATGTAGACAAAGGGAATCAGAAATGAACACATTTAGTTGTTGGAGCCTTTGAGGAAATGGTCAACAGCATGAGAGTGACTCACCCACTGTCATGTGTTGTCTCACAGATACTTGCTGAGGTCTTTCTTTCCCCAGCAAACAATTCCTAGTTCCACCACGTGAATGGGTATTTGTATCTTTTGACAAGTTTATATAATTGTAAAGTTAAGGCCACCACTGCTGATTGTAAAATTACATTTTGAGCCATTGGGTCAATAGTATGTAAAGAATGAATGTAATAAGCATAGATCGTATTGAAAATATTGGGAGAGTAAGAGGAGGTGTCAAAGTGAGGTCATAGTACCAGGAGCACAATGAAATACTCTAACTTCCCCCTCTTTGCTCCTCTGTTCATCCTTCTGTCTGTCTGTGCTGTCAGAGCAAGGTTGCAGTCATGCATGTGGACACTGTCTTTCTTGTGTGTCCTCTGATTTTTGGTGAGTAATGTAATCTTTCATGATTTTTTTAAAAATGCGTTAGCTTCAGATTTCAGAAGATTATTCATTATCCAGTCAAGTTAACCTCATTAAATTATGACTTGTTATCTCTATCCCTGTTATTACCATAATCTAAGAAAATTGTTGTTGTAAGAAATTGTTATTTTCTGTCTGTGAATGTCTCCCGCAGAATATACTGTACTGGAGGATTACATTATATTCACAGATAAGGATCATTTCTGTTGCTTTGATAATTATGCTCTCATTTATTTTCTCCATGAAGTTGATGACAGTGTGAAAACACATATGCAAACATTTCCTGAAATGATCAGTATCATTTTGAATGTAAAATATTTACTACACAATGTCCACTGAGTAAAAAACCAAGTGTAGTAGATTTTCTAGAGCCAAAAGTGCAGTTGTCCTCTTCCCTTTTCTAAATATACATCTGTTGCGAAATGTTTCTGGGTCATATTATGCATTTGCGGACAGTGCAGCGAAATACAGCAGTGCTAACCTCATGTCTGTTTAAATGTATTCTTTATGGTGACCTTTCTAGATGATCTCATTGGAAGTGACAGCTTTGTTGCTTGGAACAGAAACTTTTTGATTGGCCATGCACACGGGAGATCAAGTTAAAAATACATCAAGCATATAGCATAGGACATGAACATGACAATGAAGAGGCAAAATTATATGGCTGGAGAGCTTAATAACAAACCCACTGTCTCCCTTGATTTAAACCTGAACCTAGAACAAGGCATCTGACCCTGTGTATTGGTAAATGGTTTTCTGTTCTGTCTCACAACAGCAGCCTTGTGGAGGGGGGTCCAGGCTCTCTCTCCTGTGCCCTCAGTCCCTGATCATGTCCAAGCACTGGTGGGCTCCTGTGTGGTGATCCCCTGCTCTTTCACTCCTCTAGCTTCTCATCCTCTCAAGGGGAGGAAGGAGAGGGTGGACGTCCGGCTGAGGTTCAGAGGTGGTGGCCGCTTCTTCCCTCTCCGCAGTACCGCTTTTAACAGCGAGGACAGAGATCAAGTGAGCAGGGATTTCCAAGGCCGGACATCCCTCTTTGGGCAAATCGCAGATGGAGACTGCTCAGTAAAGATCGGAAGGATCAGCCAGGATGACTCACGGGTGTTTGAGATCGCTCTGAAGAAAGGTGATGACTTACTTTGGGGGAAGCCAAAGAGCTTCACTCTGGATGTTGTGGGTGAGTGGGGGAGTCATTGTACTGCATCTTTCTTCTTATAAAAGCAGTTGTTCTTTTGGATATTTAACAACCAGACAATGTATGTGTATCCAGGCTTTTGAACTGAAAAAATAGCATTGCATAAGAGCAGAAATACAGTATATTCATGTAAACCCACAGTGGAGAATCCCCTTCACGTAACTAAAATGTCAAAAGTCCTTGTGAGTATTTTTTTATTGTATATTAAAGTACAGAAGTGTATGACATTTAGATATTTCTTCCCTTCAGGTCACCATCATGCCAAACATAGCAATAAATGAACAAATTTATACTTTTTACATTGAATGAGCGATAATAGTCAACAAGTACTTTTTACATTTTGCCCAAAAAAGAATAAATTAAGATTACATCAATAACAGTTAGGAAACAATCCTAAAAAGATAGAATAAAGAAGTAAAAAAGACAAAATAGGGAATGTGAAATCAGCCACCTTAAATAAAACCACCTTAAATAAAACCACCTTAAATACTATCACACATGGGCTGATTGATGAAATAGTTCCTATACCTACATAAATATCGAATATTTGCTTTTGTAGAATTATTATTCGTCTTTCATGAAATAGACAGCAGTAATAAAACACAGTAATGATGGAGATTTTCCTCACTGACAGACACTCCTGAGGCTCCTGTCATCAGCGGCATGTTGTCAGCCACAGAGGGACAGCTGGTCACCCTGAACTGCTCTGTCAGCTATCACTGCCCCTCCAGACCTCCCTCCCTGCAGTGGAGCTGGGAGAGAGGGGCCCAGCTGAACAGCACTGAGGGTGGGGAGGTACAGACATTTCACCCAAAGCCCTACAGGCTGATGTTACTGGCCTCTCTGTCCTTCACTGTGTCACACCAGGTGAAACCCAGGATCAGATGTGAAGTCAACTACCCAGGAGCCAAAACACTGGGCAGTTCGACGGATCTGCATGTGACATGTAAGCAAAGTTTTGACTAGCATCCTTGTGTTTCTCGAATCAGCTTAAACTAAAACCTTGTTTTTTCTTTTTTTTTATGCTCCATAGTTTCACCAAAAGATGTAATGGTTCAGGTCCAGTCTTCGATGGTGCAGGAGGGGGGCAGTGCCTTATTGGTCTGCTCATGTAAAGCCGACCCACCGGTGTCTGAGTACCGCTGGTCCTACAGTCAACACGGCCGCACAGTGCACCTTCATCAGCGCACACACACAGTCCGGGTGTTCAACGTGACCCGAGACATGAGGATCCGCTGCTCAGCACAGAACTTGATTGGTCGAGGAGAGTCCCGGCCGACACCGCTGAACATACAATGTAATATATGGATATGTTTGGTCTTCAAGGCTGTCAAAGAGTAACAGTAACACCAGAGTTTCACCGCCCTTTCTTGCTGAAAGTTTTGAGTTTGTTTCACCTCTAACTGGCTGGGTGTTGTCAGAAGTGTTCTCTGTTGCACCTGTAACCACGCCCAACAGTGATGTCAGAGTGTACTGACCACACCCTGCAGTACACTTTGACATTACTGCAGCAAGGTGAGAAGTTAAATCACTAAAGGACAAAAACAAGATTTTCAGCTGGTGTCAAGTTGTCCTTCAAGGTGTTACGAGGGATAAATGAGGAAACTCAGTTCCCTTTTTGATTTGAATGTAGCCAAAATGTCACTGGAGACTGTCACTATTTAGCTCACGGACATGAGAGTGGTATCGAACTTCTTATCTAACTCTCTGCAAGAAAGCGAATGGCGTATTTCTCAAAATGTCAAACTTTTCATTTTAATGTTACAGTCATATTAACCTTCTTTTTAACAATGCCCGTTACTCTTATCAAAATAAGTCACTTTTATGTACATGGTGCAAAATCACAAGCTTGTCTCAAAGGGCTCTATAATCTGTATAATATACAACACTGTTTATCCTTAGACCCTCAGTTTTGTATGGTTAAAAGCTCCATACCAAAAAATGGAAATGGTTCCATATCTACAGGGCAAACACAATATGATGAAACAGAGTTACAATATTACATAAATAAAAAGTAAAGTATAATTTTAAGAACATAAAGAATATTAAGTAAATATTGAATGTAATAAGTTAAAGAGATTCAGGCAAAGTTTAAATGTGCTCTCCTACAGATAAACCAGCCATCCTCCGGCTCTCCTCCACCTGTGTTGTGGAGGATCTGGAGGTGCTGTGTCGCTGTTCAGTTGACGCCAACCCTAAACCAGCTGTCACCTGGAGCGTGAACGGGACTGTTCCACCTCGTGATTACAACGTGTCTGCAACATCTGAGCCTGACATGCTAACAGCTACTCTGAGGGGGCGCATGGACAAACCTCAGACGGTGATCTGCTTTGCTTTCAACGCGCTGGGAAATGACTCCCTGGTGTTGCTGCTGGGAGGAGAAGGTGTGTTCAAAGCACTGTTTTTCCGCACTAACAAAGGCAAAAAAAACCTCTGCCTCTTGTTTTTTTTTCACTCTGATGTAGGGCTGGTGCTGAACCATCTGTGCAACATGAGAAAAGAGAAAAGAGAAAAAGCCAAAGAATGGATAAGATGCTGCAAAGAAAACCTTATGTTGTTGTGCCCTTATTGAGTACAGCTTTGCAGTGCTTAGTGTGTTACATTTTAAAAAGCTTTTACAGCTCTTATTATGGAATACTAAGTGAAGCCATTACATCAAGCTTGAGTGACAAGCAATATGTCTGAAAGGCAGAGAGTTGAACTGTAATCCATGTTGTTCCACCCGCATTATTATATTATAGTTTAACATCATATGCTGATCCGTCGCTGCTCTTTTTGTACACATACAGAGACAGCGCCTTTGCTGTGGCTGGTGATACCTGCTGTGGCCATCTGCCTGGTCATCTTCCTTCTGTCTCTTTTTTTCTACTGCTGCCGAAAGAGAGCTGGCAAGTACGTGAAGCAAATCAGCCCTTTAGATGTTCACTTAAATTTGTCACACTTGCTCATTGTGAGGCTCACGTGCCTGTTCTGCTCCTCTCAGACATGTCCTGAGTAAAGACCCAGCCGTGTACCCTGAAGGATTGGGAATTTATCAGGACCGGATGCCCCTCTACATCAACTGCACAGAAGTGACTCATATCTACACCAACGGCAGCTACCAACTTGTATACCAGAACTGCACACCCCTTTTTGTCCATACTAAGCAGGTATTTGATTATCTTGGTCTTTGAGGTTATGTCCTTGGCAACAGAGGGCATTGCATAGACACAAATCTCTAAACCTCCAAAAACCCTAATATCCAAATTTGATGATTAGCAACATCTGCCCTTTTTTTCAGATCTGTCCAATGGGCAGGAGAGGTGGGGAGAGAAGGAGAGGAGGAGAGGGTGGAGGAACAGACAGACGAGTGGGTTTGGGAGTCAGAGGCACAAGAGAGGTGCAGAGTGCTGCCGTGGCCGATGCAGAGACGGCCATCTACTTGGAGATCCTCTGAGCCCACTGTGGAGAAGTCACTTGATTCACCTGCTACATTAAACTCACATTAGACTTCAGATTCATTCTCATACTGATTGTAATGCATAGTTTATGTAACTTTCAGTTATTGTATATAGTGTACATGCATATCTATATGTCACCGGCATTTCACAACCATGCACTATGTGATCTCTTGAATATCTAGTGGTGGTCTTTCTCTCTCATAATCTCCATGTTGAACCATTTCTGTCTCTTTGAGTGCTGGTCTGTGACCAACGTGCTCTTTTTTTTAAAATAAAAGATGAAAAGGTTTGATAAAAGAGGCATTTCATCATTTCATCTTGTGTCTATTCTACAACGCACACAAGCACAGCCTTTCAGATTTGACTCGGTCTCACCAGTCAGCTGCTCCAATTGCATTTGTAACAGCAGCTGCAGCATGTCTAACACAAAGTGATCCTCAGGCGGTGGTTAAAGTTCCTCTGGAGGGATAGAGACTGCAGCTCAAGCTGTAATGCAATTTGCAACATTTATTACATAAGTGAGGAAGTGTGAGAGAATGTGTCTTGTCATAGCAGACAAGTCATTGCAGCACAGGGGTCATTAATAACAATTAATGGCTCTGTTCTATTAAGCATCCCAAGAAGTTTTGTCAGTGTCAAGGAAACACAATGAGACCCTTAAATTATTGCAGTCTAACTTTCTGATCCAATTTATAAACAGGATTTAACTTAATCAGCAGATGTCTACATGTTTAGTTGTTCAGGGTATTTACATACTGGATGTTTGGATGTTTTGTTTTGCACATATACCTACATCAATGCACATAAAGCACATTTATGTACACAGGCCTAGGGTACTGTATTCTATATAGCTTTTTTATTTGGTTTATTGTACAGTTTTTTTCCTCTTACATTATACTCCTGTACCTATTGTGCATCTGTGTATAGCTTAAATTTTTATTTTGATTTATGCTGTACCTTTCCTATTTTTTCCCTTTGTTCTGAATTTATCCTTCTTGTGTCTTTATCAGTTTTTTCTCTAGTGCTGCTGTAACATCTAATTTACCTCCTGGGGATCACTGCAGTGTTATCTGATTTCTAAAAATCTGGGAAACAAGGACACCCACTGTTTAATTTTCANCATACTTCTATATGGCAAGGTATTTGCAGATATTCTTGTATTATGATACAAACTGGTCTCACTCAGAGGATTTATTAACAAGTACACAGTCTGAATGATTGGAGGCAATAAAACTGTTGATTATTAAATTGCAGAAGAAGAAGAAGAAAGCCGATGGAAGGAAATGATAATGTAGACATATTGGCTAAACAATCATTTAAACGACAGAGAACTGATATACAAGTACTGTTAAGTAAAGCAGAAGTTAAAACTATCATAAAGCACAAAACTTGGCAGGAATACTGGGACTTAAGTGACACAGGAAGACATCTTTACAGTATTCAAAATCATGTAGGCGTTGGTGGAATATGGGGTGGGGGCCCAAAGGAGGAGATGGTCATTACCCATCTGAGAATAGGACATACAGGTTTAAATCAAACACTCCATAGAATAGGCAAGCACCCCACTGGGCCATGCACACACTGTAATAAACTGGAAACTGTCAAACATGTACTGATAGACTGCAACAGAAGAAAGAAGGGAATTAATATCAGTACTAAATGATGGAAAACACAATATTACACTGGGGAATCTGCTAGGAAAGACATCATGGAAAGTATGCAACCTTCTTATTAATTACTTAAGAGTAACAGCAATAATAGAGATAATTTAGTTTATTTATTTTTATTTTCTTAGATTATTTATGTATTTATTTATCTATACCCCCCAACCCTTTCTTCTGCCGGTCTACTGCTCCACACTCCAGCCCAGTAGGTGGCACCTATAAGCTGGTTTGCCAACCGCCATTAAAACTCAGAGAAGAAGAAGAAGAACGCTCTGATTGGATGGAAAATGCTGCGAGTCGGAAATTGCGTCATAGCACTACACACATCAGGTTTTTGGTGGGAAAATGAGTTCTCCTCCACGCACATTTAACTTAAAATTAAAAGCATTAATATGTGTTTTCTGGTATTTAATGTAATGCCGAAGTAAGCGGCTATGTGCCAAGCACGTAGCAGTTTGAAAGGTTTATGCGTAACAGCCCTCGAGGTGTGTTAAAATCATCAGGCTAATCAGGAAAAGTTCACTCTGCCTATTGTTTGCTAGCATGCTATCACGTTAGCCGAAGGTCTGTCTAACGTTGACTAGCAACAAAGTAAATGTACTTTACTTTTCGGGGCTGAATTTGCTGCCACTTAAAGGACTTTTTTTATGTGTTTTATATTTTGTTAACGTGTAACGACAGCGCTCAGTGGCAAGACAAGCGCCCGACTGGTTTATTTCCCTTCACTCTGGCTGATTAACTAGTCTTTTAACCTGTCAGGAATCAACAACAACATGCCAGAAATCAAACTGAAGCACGTCGTGTCTTGCAGCACCGAGGACACCGTAAGTTCATTTATCATTTGCATTGTGTAGAAAGTCATGTTGCCTTTAGTATCTTGACGCCAAGCCTTGTATGTACAGTATATATTTTATAACATTTAGCCAAATGTGAGCCTTCCTTCCTCTCACTTCTTGTCATAATGCAAAACAGACTCACAAGGCGGACAACCTGTTGAGCTCTGACACCTACAGAAAGTGGAAAGCAGCAAGACCCGGCGAGAAGCAGACATCAGTCATTCTGCAGGTATGTATTTGCCCTCCTACTCCCACAAGAGGTTACATAATGTTGTTTTGTCATTATTTATGTGGAGTTTGCTGAGGTTGTAGATACTTACTCCTAAAGCCTGGTGATCCAGCTAATTTGATCCAAATGAAACACTGAGCCTCAGATCAGAATTGCCTGGTATCACATAACTTGTTACAACTCAGTGAATCTAACTCTCGAGATCTTTCTGTATGTCCCCAGTCACCCTGCCAGGTCCTTTCCTGTCTATTTATCCACTAAAGGAAAGTAAAGCTTTGAATCTAACTTTCCATTTGTTATCCAAGTGATTTGGGTTGTGCAGTCATGTTTTCTCTGAGTACATTTGTGTGGTATTTGACCAACTAAAAATGTTGACTTCCACCCCCACTTATCCTTTGTTGATATATTTGTGTCCCCTTGGGAACCCCCTTGTCTGCATCGTCTTACAGTGGGTACCTTCCCTGACTTCTGTTTCCTTTTTTTTGACCGCAGAATATCTTGAAAACAGTTGCAGTTGTCTTTATTGCTTACGCAGAAACTAATGCAAGGCTTTTAACTAAGTTTGTGAGACAAGACTTCACCTCCTGCCTGAGGCTTTAAAAATAGATGACAAGATTGTACAGAATATGTTAAAGGCACTTTAGGCATAGGCTCTGGGTTACATTTTAGATGTTAGACCTCTGCCTGCTGGTCATTTGCCCTGCTCTTCAGCTTTTAAACAATACAACAGCAACATAAAGCAACATGAATAGTAAAGCACTTTGTAATTTTGATTGAGAGAGTGTTTATTACAACGCATTGTATCAGTTGATCGATGCCCACGTAAGTACAGTATATGTAGATGTATTTCCTTGGCATAAACCCTAAAAATAGGGACTGGTAAAATACTTTGGCGTCTTGCATCTGTTCTTTTAAATCTTTTGACTTTGTTTCTTGTGTAAGCTCTTTTCACCTGTGCTGTTTTACTTTTCTCTCAGTTCGAGAAGGAGGAGCAGGTGCACAGCATTGATATTGGGAATGAAGGGTCAGCTTTCATCGAGGTGTTGGTGGGGAATTCTTCAGCTGTCAGAGACCAGGACTATGAGGTATTCTTGCAAATCAAACAAAGTACAAATTATATCACCTCCTAATTAACGTAATTAGTAATTAATCCATATTATTTGATGTAAATCTTTCTCTCTTTGTTTTAGGTTCTTTTGGTTACGTCTTCTTTCATGTCCCCCACGGAGAGCCGCAATGGCACCAACATGAGCCGGGTGCGTTTCTTTGGGCCCAACCAGCTGCAGAAGAGCACAGCGCAGGAGAAGTGGGACAGAGTGAAAATTGTGTGTAGTCAGCCATACAGCAAGGTAAGGGCACCGTCATTTACAGTAAAAAAAACACTGCACGTTTTACAGAGGACAAACTAATATGTCACTCTAACTGTTAATCAACAGAATCCAAAAGTAAATAATTTGCATTTAGCAATATTTTCACCCCACTGTTACCATATAGTGGTACAACAGAACTTAACATATAGTACAGATTATTGCTTTACACACACGGCACAGTAAGGATCTATTTTTATTGAAGCTGCGTGGCTGCACCTGTTGATGTTGTGTTAAGTCGTTCAGTTAAGATAACTACTGAATTAAAGGTTGCTTCCGTGAAAAAACAAAGTGGACACTCATAAGCATATATCCTACTACTATACTACTTGTGAAATTAAATCTAAGATGATTTTGTGTGTGTGATTTTGTAGAACATAGCATACGGACTGGCCTTTGTTAAGTTTCATTCACCGCCTGACAAAAATGATCCTCCTCCAACGACCTCCCCGGTAAGTCATGACACGTCTTGTTCTCAAAACTCTGGAGTGCCTATCGATGATTTTTCTCTTGTAATCTGTTCACTTAAGACCATGAGAATATCATTGATTAGGGCTGCGTATTGATAGTCGTGCCAATACTACTCCTCAGTTTCAGTACTTAAACCAGAACAATACTCTTCAATACCTTATTTTGAAAAATATAAATATTTTCTTCTACAAAACCCGTTTTTCATTTCCCTCGGCTTGGAATCAGCTGCAGAATTACTTGAATATTTGGGAGCAGGTCTCACTGGACGCATTCAAAGTTTTTCTAAATTACTTTGAAGCAGGCACATCTGGCTGTAGATGTTTTAAATGTTTTGAATGTTTTTTCATATCTTATAACTGTGATTTGTATGTCATATTTGTCATTTGTTATATGCTTGTTTTATGTATGCAACCGTGTTATTTGGGCTGCTGCCTGTCTTGGCCAGGACACTCTTGAAAAAGAGAGTTGTTTTAACAAAAGAAGTCATACAAGAACTTTGCCGCAATGCAATAGTTTAAAATTTTCAAAATTATTATCTGAATCAGAAACTGCTTGATCAAAAAAGAAGTAAGCCAGATTTGTAATCTGACCAGACATTTGATGCAAACTTTCTATACTTTGGACCTTGTCATATATAAGTTTTTGACACTATGTGCTACGTCACATTTCTGTCAATACCAAAAAAGTATTGACGTTCAATACCCAGACCGATTGTTGACATTAAAATAAGGATGTTACTACCATTCATAAAACAAACTAGTTGGAGAAATCAGACAGACCAGACAGACCACCAGTAAACAAATAATCAGAGTTAAGCATTCATGTTAGTGTCGGCATGAAATTCAGTATCATAAGAAGATGGTCTTTGTGAGCATGGTACTGTGAGATTAAATGTGTCCTGCTTTACTTTGACACGAACCTATGTAATATTTATTTTTTTATTGATGCTCTGATAGGAGTTCAGCGCTCAAACGTGGCACAGCATCTCAATCTATCCTGTACACGACACAACTTTAAACCTATGAAATCATTTGTCAAGCTGAAACCTTTTTGCTGTATTAAGAGAAAATGCACTTCAGTCAGCTCCTTTATCTTCTCTTTTGACACTGAACTTCTCTTTCTTCTCTTCTGTCAGAAACTGACAAAGCTGGGACAGTTCAGGGTGAAGGATGAGTCTCCTTCATCTGGGCCCAGCCTTCAGCCCGGCAGTCTCTTCTTCAATCGGGACAATGCAACAAAGTCCAGCCCTTCACTCAAAGGTAAATCCATCTGCTGAAGCCCACTACAATTCTTTCAGGTCCTTGTAATAATAAAGTACTAATCACGTTGAATAATTGATATTAATTAATTAATTAGGCTTTATTTAAAGCTACTTAAGTGTGCCAGGAGACAAGAGGGAAGAGATGATTTCAAAGGCATTCTTTATTATCAAGCCACTTTGTTCCCTCAGCAGCCCTCTGCACTTTTCTCCCTGTAGTGTCTCCTCAGAGTCAGAAGTTGAGTTACGCTGCTGCTGCCCTGCAGGCTGGTGGCAGCTCGCACTCGCCAGGCCAAGCGTCGTCCTCCAACTCTGCCTCGCCTCAGGTACTAAAACTTCACCATCATTTTCTTCACTGAGGGACAGCCATCAAACAGCTGTTCCCTTAATGAGCAGAAGTTTTTTGCTTTGTTCAGACAACAGGACAGCTGAGAGGGAAGTAGAGAAGATGAAACAAAGGCAATAAAGCTTGTTGTAGGATGGGATCTATAGTTATTGGGAATTTTAAAAATCACATCATGTCTGGGAAAATTTAATTTGATGTAGTACTGAATAGTGTCTGAAAAATCAAGTTATAATTAAAGACATCGGCTCTGTCTTAATCAAATAAAGCTTTCAAATGATAGTTTCACTATCAGTAGAGTAATAACTCAAGTACAGGTAAACCAAAATTTGTCTTTTGCCCAAAACATCCATCCATCCATCCATCCATGTATTAGTTTAATTTTCATGAAGACTTTTTTGTACTCTTATCACTTCACCTCAAACCAAAAATCCCCAGATGTATATGAAAAATGCTTTAAAAGATGTCAGTATAAAAACATAACTAGTGTTGTATAACAGGTTCTTAAATTTTACAGCGGATATTTCGCATTATATGTCAAAGGTCATTATGTTCCTTTGTTTTTCAAAAAAACACTTTCTTAGTTGCTAAAATCGAATTAATGGAGTGGAATTGTTTCATGTGCAGTAGCTAAATTTGTAGCTTTTGTCAACTTTAAAAAGCGGCTGGAAACATTACGTTGCCTGACTCAGATAAAAATGCATTGCTATAACTCGACCCGAGCCCACTGAAACCAGGAGGGGCCGCTCACACGGGCAATAACACTGTCAATATCAGCCACGTGCCACTTTGACTTTTGAAAGGAAAAAATAAATATAAAAAAGTTTTATTTGGGTGAGCTGCACAGATACATGTGTATACTGAGGAAAGTAGTCTAAAATATATCCCAGTGATTGCACTTCCATCTCCAATTTTCTGCTGTAATTGTTTCTCAGCCTTTTTATAAAGGCTATAATGATCTAAAAATTTGCAGAGTCATTGTTACTGAAGGGGCATTTTATTTCAGATGGCTCACCCATGGCGAATAGAAAAAAATGCCTGCCACGCTAAAGTAAGGTTTATTAAATGTAAAACAAAAGCCAGATGACCTTCTTTTGGCTTTAAATGAAATGGAAGTTTGTGGGAGTCTACTTTATTCCACTCATCATCCAACAGTATTTCCTCCAACGCACCTGTCTTAAACATACAGGTGTGTGTTATTTTTTTTTATTCTGAGAAGGTGCCATTTTTTTTGTTACTTACATTAATTGTTTCCTCATAGCCACCAGCAAAAAGAAAATTTGAATTCAGCAAAGAGCGGCAGTCTGCCTCTGGCCCTCCACCCTCAAAGAAAATAAGCCCAGCTGGCTCACCTGAGGACAAAGCTGCAACCCCCAAACACAAGCCGAGCCCAGCCAGCACGCCAAGCCCCAGCACCACGAAAGGTAACACCTACCTTAGTGTCTGAATCTTACGGATAATTTCCTCACCTGGAAAACTTCTTTGACTTTTGCAAATGTCTCTCCAGCTTCCCCGGCGCGGAAGTCTGCTGACAAGAAGAGCCAGTCCAAACCCCAACCTGCACCCAAACAACAGAAAGCTAAATCTCAGAGCGCGCAGCAGGTCCCATTCAAGCGGATAATGGAGGGGGTGGTGTTTGTCCTCAGCGGCTTTCAAAACCCCTTCAGAGGGGAGCTGAGGGAAAAGGCTCTGGACATGGGAGCCAAATACCGACCTGACTGGACACCTGACTCCACACACCTCATGTAAGTATGAAGCAGGAGGCAGAGAGGAAGTATGTGAAGACTGTTGTTAAGCTCTCCTTACTTCACCGTTTATCACCATTTATGGATGCATCACTTACTTTTTTCCTCCAACCTTATTGTACAGTTTAGCATTGTGATATTTTACATGACAGTGTTGTGTTGATACAGAGAAGCTACCAAGCGTCTATTTTACTGTTACATATATTTTAAATGAACATAGCAGCTTGTTTAAAATACCTATAGTAGTAAAGTAGTCAGAAAAACAGAAAAACACATCAACTTCCACAAAATCAGATTTTTATGTTCCCATTACATCAATAAGATGTCGCTGCAAGGGACACGGTTCACTGCAGTTTACAATAAACTAAATCCTCTGGTGACAAGGACAGCTCAGGAATATGCCTCCAGAAAGAGAAGAGATAAATGCAGAGCAAATGCAAGAGAGCTGCAGATGAAAAATGAATAATATGACGATCATAGTAAATTCATTTGGATAAATGACCAAATCATCTTTTTTTTTAAAATATAAAGTGCAGAAATGCTTGGCAACGCATGCTCTCGTAATTGTTCCAGAGATGTCCTTTCATTAGAGATTTTCCTCTGTAGTTGATTTTTACCATTGAAACCGATTACAGGATTGGATAACAGCCCTGTTAGCACTCTGAGTAATTCAGTTTGATTGCATCCTGATCTCTGCTGTCAGAGCAGACTATTGCCCTTGTCAGCTTCTCTTCAGTGATGTAACCACATGTGTGTCTATTTGTGTGTGTGTGCACGTCTCTTTCGGCCCATTAATCTCCAGCTGTGCCTTCGCTAACACCCCCAAGTACAGCCAGGTGAAATCAGCAGGGGGCATCATCGTACGGAAGGAATGGGTTATCGACTGCCACAAGAGGAAACAGCAGATCTCCTATAAACGGTAAGAGAGGGTGAAATACAGAACAGACAAATGAAAAGAGACGATTTTATAGTGATAATAGTAAAGTGAAACTGCAATGATGCTTGTGGAAATTCAGACCTGTAGCTTGGCCACAGGAACAGCTGGATGGGATCCCGTGTCTTGTTAAAGGACACTTCCACGGGGTGACAGCCTGGTGTTAGTGTGGAGCATGTGTCCCATGTATGAAATCCACATCTGATTAATACTTTCTCTTAAGCCACGTCTGCACCTCTCCATAGTACAATCTGCGCACAGCACTCACACTAATTGAAGCGTCCAAAAATACTCCTCTCACAGCAGTGATGCCCACTTGCTACTGAGAACATTGTAACCTTGAGCAGCTGATGCCTGCTGTGATCACAAATTCAACCCAGCCGGCTCCAGCCGCTCTCTAATTACATGCCTCATTACAGGGGGAGCTTTTGCAACATCAAGGTCTTCTGTCATCGCTCCACATGAATCTGTCTACTGAATAATGTAGAGCAGAATACTCATCTTGGGCTATGGAAGGTCCAAATTGCATGGAATAGTACTGCACATCACTTGAGGAATTCCTTCATACTTGTTGCTTCCGTAGTTATTGTGTCTGGCTTGAAGTTGAATCAATTTCTGACCGGGCTCCCACACTACTAGGTTGTCCAAGGTTACTGAACTCGGACGTCTCAGGCTTCTGTTGCATTCAGACAATTCAAACACAGGGTCAGAACAAATGTTGTGGTAGATATCGTATTAGCTGTCATAGCATCGACTCTAATAAAATAAGTCCCCTTCATGCATTTATATTGTTTTCTTTCAGACATAGAATCAGCGAAATTGCTTCTAGAGATGTGCCAGTATACGAGTTTTACTGCTTACCATGGTGAAACATATTGATGGTAACAACGCAGCCAAATATTTCTATTACCCTGACTGCCATCATTTTCAGAGGGCGCCTGCCTCCATTAGCAGTTTCATTTTGATTAGCCACATTAGCCATTATTTTCATCGTTGATTAATCTCAATTAATCGTTTGATCTGTAAAACATCAGAAAACATTGAATGCCCATCCATCACATTTTTGTAGAGCCAAGAAAAGCAGCAAATGATCACATTTGAGAACATGGAACCATCAGATGTTTGGCAACTTAGCAAGAAAAATTACTTAAAAGATTAGGCAATTTATCAAAATAGTTGCCTGATTAATATTATTTGGGTTGACAAATCTATTAAGAGATCTTTGCAGCTCTAAGACACATCGACTGTCCTAAACTTTAAACAATCAACTTGTTTTTATTTATTGTGTTTTAAGTGTTCTTAATTTGTTGTTAGGCCAACAAAGTTACAATATACAGTTCACTGTTCATTGTTTGTTAGGTTTAATCAAATCCAAGGCAGCCATGGTGTGAGGTAATTCAACTGTATTTCAGCTTTAATAGAAGTAGATAGATAATAGAGTTACTTCAGGAAAGTTTGATGGATATCGTGGTTTACCGTGATACTTTTGGCCACTAATATAATTGTAGCATCAAAATTCGATGCCGGCACATCACCACTGGCTTCATCTGTCTGATAAAAGTAATATATTCAGAATTGAGCAGGTGAGAGGGATCTTTTTCTTCTTAGCCGTGGTGATTTGGAGAGTAATGACATCATGGAATGATGATGCATGGATGATGAACGATGGCCTTTAGCCCTGGAGACGGGCTCGCCCCACTTCTAACTAGTCAAAACCGTGTAGAAACCTTCAATCAGATTTCTCATCATCCCATTTTTATACAGCCCAAAAGTGCCAGTACATCATTCAGGTCTGCTTGTGGTCGTCCCTTTAATTCCTACATTTGCTGACATGATGCATGTTCAAGGGTTTTAATGGACTTTGGAGGTAAATAGTCTGATCATTACTGTGATTTTCACAGCTTTCTTTTCTCTCGTTGTTCCCTGCACTAGAACTGATTTTTAAAATGTATTTTTGGTGGTCATAAGAAGTCATAGGTAAAGTATAAAGGTGACAGCAGTCAATTCAGACTTAAGCTGTGTAGGAAGTGTTGCAGAAAAATGACTAGGTCAAATTGCCAGTGTGACTTTTACATAAACTGAGTGGGTCTTTTTCAAACACGACTCCGGCCTGTAAAGGTTACCTGCTCCTTTGCAGTGTCTTTTTTTCAGTATCTGAAAGGGGTGTTAATCTCATAAATACCTCTCATCACTTTGTAGCATGAAACATTTGAGTTTAGAGCTGAAGCGATTTGGTTTATTAGTCGATTAGTTGATCAACAGAAAATTAATTGGCATTTTTGCCCGAAAAATCTGGAAAGATTATCAAAATAGTTGCCAAACAGTCGCTGATTCTAGCTTTTCAAATGTGATGATTTGCTGCTTTTCTGCGTCTCATATGATAAGCGAATATATTTGGGTTTTGGACTGTTGGTTGGACAAAACAAGCAAGACGTCGTCTCAATTATTTTATTATTAGTAATTGGCAGATTCATCGACAGTGAAAAAGATCTGTCAGGTTGCAGGTCTAGCGGAGTTACAAGTACACAACAGGAACAGACACAGAACTGTTATTAGTGTGTCTTCCTTTGGCTATAATTAGTTAGTTTCATGTGACTGTCATTTCAAAGAGATAATTGTCATCCAGTTCAGCAGGATAAATCTGGCAATAAGACCGGGCGCGCAGAAATCAATTTTTGCCCATGTTAGCCTTCAAAGCCAGAAATGAAAGTGGTCAGAGTTGCAGTTTGATGGGATTACTCTGGACAGCCACAGAGTGCATGAGCCATACAAAGAGACTGAGAGAGAGAGAGTAATATGGAACGCTTTTTAAATAAATACTGCTGAAGGGCGATGGCACCCAACACTGGTTTTATGAAATCTGATCCTCACTTTAAGATTCTCAAGAAGTGCATTGAAATGAGATGTTCACTACAGCCTGTGTCGTCATTCTCCCTTATGCTGCTTTTCTCAGTCAATTTCTGATTGCGCCGAAGATACCTCCTCCCCCCATCCTCCCCCCTCTGCTCCCCCCTCTCTTGTTGTCAGAATAATCCATTCCCCTGCCCAGCACCGCTATTGTGCAGCGCGTGGAGTGTGCAGCTTTGATGATGTATCCTTTATTTAAAAGCTGCATCTGCTATGGGTAATTAAAGGGACCACTTACTTTGATGATGACAAGTACCCAAACAAATATGCACACTCACACTCTCAAACTATTGCTCCATCACGCACACAAACACTTTGTCCCTGAGCATCCGGAGGCAAATGCACAGCTTCATTCAGCTCCTGACATGCATGCGTTATGTTTATAGCAGCTAAGCACCCCAGAAATGCTTTCTCCATAGTCATTATCCAATCAGTGAGGATCCAGAGATAGACAGAAAGAGAGAAGAGCAGGACACACTTCAACAGCTCTACAGCGTCCCATCACAATAGATCTGAATAAGTAAACTAATTAATCATTAAAACTGAGGCCCTGTGTTTACTTGCTTAGTTTCGCTCAATTCCTGGATGCCTATGGGATCATGATTATGTTATTTGATCCCATAGACACTCAACAGTTAAGCCAAGATAGCCTAATATTGCTGTTTGACATAACTTCAGACTACACCAAATACATAAAAAAGGTCTGTCCTGAGGCATTTATTAGTTTCTGACTCTGGGAAAGTGGGAAAAACAATAAGATTCCCCAAAACTGCTATATCTCTGAACTATCTCTTTAACCAAATCACACTCATGTAGGCTATTCTATTTGATCTCCTTTTGATAACTATTATAATAACTAATGTGATATTTTTTCACTTCCATTCATTGAGCCTCCCCTGAAACTGTTTGGAGCCCCCCACTTCGAAAACCTCTGATCTAAAGCACTTCAGCTCTAGTATAACTTCGTGTGTCTCCAGTTCACTGTAAGCAAAGCAGATCGAGCTTGTTGGTCTCCTTTTGATATAACAGCATTTATTGTCATAAACAACAGATTCTGTGTTACTCCCCTTGCCCCAGTGTCCTTTTTCATTTTTCCAATTTCCTGAGTTTTATGAAACAAGTAAGCATAGGTCATTAAATGTCTCCTACAGTGTGAGCGGAAATGATTACACGGTGGTATTTCAACTCTTGACACTTCCAAGCTGATAATGTACAGGTGACTTTATAGTGGCTTGAGGGAATATATGGAAGGTGTGAGAAGAAATGTCACATCCTCATTGTACCCTCTTTGTATGTGTGTGTGTGTGTGAGGGCAGGAGGGAGTGCTTGCTAGTTGGTCCTTACCTGTTTTTCTGCATGTCCCTTCCATTTCCTGTCTTATTATCAGCTCTGTTATGTATTCTCTGTGGAATTTATTGGAACATTTGGCTTTTTATTTCTCCCCACATTCTCTCAACCTTTGCAGAGAACATTACAGATGGACAGTATAGTCCCTACATCTTTTTATGGATTTTTTTTCTGCTTCTTTTGTCTTTTTTCAGATTTTACTTGATCGTTTAATTATCTGTCAAGGAGGCTATGTTTGCAGTCCGGTTTTTGTTTGTCTGTATTTTTCACATTTTCACAGCTATGTGTCAAAGTACAAGTGATTCGTTTTGATGTGGCTCAAATAATTCTTACCATTGTGAGATAAAGTGTCTAACTAACTCAAATGGAAACAAATGCACATTATTCCATGATTTTCTCTCACTCTGTGTATTCTGATGCAGAACTGTATAGATGCAAATCAAGAATTTCTTATTACTAAAATTGCGACTTTGAGGGATTGTGTAACCTTGGCAGAGGTATCCTTTCTTTTATCTGAGTGCTTTCTAGTTTATAGATTCAGCAAGTGCATATATTTACATCAAGTCGAACTTGATGTCACATGGAGCATTAAAAATATAAACAGTGAAGTAAAGATTCACATGATTTTCCACTCAGCGTCCTAACTTGCCCTCAAACATGGACAATACGACACTGGATTTTACTGACACCTGGGATGAAGCCTGCTGTCCAACAGACCACACATAAATTAAGTGTCAGTCAAAACTCCTCTGTCCATCTTCAGTGTGTTTGGTCTTGAGAAGGCCACACCAGTGTTTGCCCTTGTTTTTTGTCGCCACTGATCTCCCAAGTTCTGACCTCCTCACACCTGGCCAGTTGCTGCATAAAGTGACCGTGTTTGTCAGATTGTTGATTCAGAAAGAATCAAAAATTGTCGGACACAGCCCTCCCCCATTTCTGACGTCAGGAAGGTGTGAGAGGAGGGGGTTTCAGATGCTGTTCGGCGATCTGACAGGCACTTTGTTTGAAGCCTTTTAGAGGAAATTCTAACACCGTGGTCTATAACAGGGACATACTGTGTGTTAAATAAGACTGTTTATCCTAAACCTAGAAAACATTTCCAGTCTTGATGTACTACCGAGAGATACCTGTATTGTTTCTGCCTAACAGGTCACTGGTGCTTTAAAAAACAAGATTTCTATTGTCCTTCTCCTTCTGATAGTGTATGTGAAATGCAGTGCACTGTAAAGTCAAGTGACAGTTTAACCATTCTCCCGTACCACCATTGTTGCATTTTGCAAAAAGGGCTATTGGTTGAAGGGGCAGTAATGCAATGTTTCAACTGGCTGATGGCTTCTGATGAGCCCCTCTTAAGTGAGAGTGACTGCGAAACAAGAAAAGGGTGTTGGGTTACTGGGACAAAAGCCTAATTTATGACTAGGTTCTTCTGGAATTTGGTTGATATACAAGTTTATATGTTTTTTTTTCCCTCCCCCTGCAGTAGATTAGATTTATCTCCCAGCATTCAAACTTCAAAGTATTCAATATACAGGCAGGGGTAATGTTTTTAACATCAGAACATTGAATGTCTGGTGAAAAATATTACCGTCACTCTTAGTTCTACTATTGCCTGACAAAGGCCCACTGCGGTTTGAAACATTGTACAAGTAAAGCTGATTGGGAGCAAGATATATTGTGCAGGCGTTCTTTTCCCTCTGGCCTTTAATCATCCTGACACATTTTGTTCAACCGCTTTTTGTCTTCCTCCAGGTATTTGATGGAAGGAGCAGAGTCGAGCTCGGAGAGCGAAATGGAAGTGGACGATCAGAGTGAAGAGGAAATGAATACAAAGGTAAATTTTTTTTTTTTTTAGGGGGGGCTTATAAAAAATGATCTAATGAAGAATCTTTTTTCCAGTTTGTAACAGTCAGTCAGTTTTAACGCTCTGTCTATGCCGTTCTTGCAGACTCCACAGAAGCAGGAGAGACAAGTGACTCCCAAAAAGACACCAGAAAAGAGGACTGAAGATGATGAGTACGCAGGCTCCACTGATGTGGATGAACCAGGTTTGCATCAAACTACTTTAATAGAAAGTTCCGCTGTGAAGAAATGTAACTGAACTTTACCTGACGTTTCCTTTAAGATTCAGTCAGCATCTTTAATGACTCCACGCTTCTTTTCAATTGACTTACAGCTGAAGTTCACCTGAGACAGACAGACAGGGTGAAATGATAGGGGACGAAGTGGGCCTGCTGAAAAGGTGAAATAGAGGAAATGGAAGAATGACAGCCAAGACCAAAGAGGCACTTAGAGTTTGGATACAGTGCGATTGAAAAGGAACAAACAAAAACAAGGAAATGTTGACAAACTTAAATTATCTATGTTGAAGGTTAAAATAAGTCATGTAGGCTAGCCTATTTATTTCAGTACATTTTTTAACTCACTCAAGTGAACTTAAAGGTATCACTTTGGGTTGTGTACCATAAACTATCAAAAAAAAAAGCTGGTAAACAAATAATAGTCAAAGGTACAGTCTGTACAAACAAATAAAATCTAGTCCCAAAAAGACTGTGTAGAAAGGGGGAGGAGACAAAAGTGCCTGAGCGATAATGGATCACACTGAAAATTCATACATAATTTATACATAAAATACATTCCCACAGAATGATCTCTATTGGTACAGTAATATGGTCTTGTCATTCTCACCACACCACTAGGAGTTTCTGTCATGTCTTAACAGAGACACTTCACCAAGTCATTCTCAACAATTATTGGATGGTTTGGAACAGACATTCATGTCCCCATAGAATAAAGCTCCACCAGCCGGTGAATTTTGAATTCACTTTATCTGACACGATACTCACATTCCCATCAGCCTCACCTGCACTTTGTGTTTAGTGCTAGTTTGCGAATGTTAGCATGCTAACACCCTAACCTAAGATGGTTAACATGGTAAACATGTTAGCATGGCTGTAGCCTGTTTATAATTAGTTATTATCAATTTGGGAAATAGATTTTTGTAAAACAATAACACGATATTATCATATTGTTTCAAGTAACAACAACTTAACACAGCCATCTGTAGCAGATCAGAAACCAGAAAGACTTTCAGAAATGCATCTTATTGTTTTTTATTAATTAATCTTTGGTTTCTGTTTGGAAATCAGGGTTTAGCATTTTTTTCCTCTCTGTGTACTCAATTTACAAATTGAAACAGATACCGCTTTACCTCTTCACTGCCTCAGGGTCACCCACCACAGATATACTGCAATCAGGATGAATTAGGAGAGACACCATTTCATGTGAAAATGTATTTATCTATTTATTTCATTACTTATCTGTATTGTAAAGATCCAAGAGCTGAATTGTAATTGGCTGTGACTCATGGGAAGTGATTCATTTTATTTGCTCAAATAAGTAAAGAGGGAGGGAGGGAGGGCACTGGAGCTGAAGAGGACTGAATGAATTGAGAGGGGGCAAGGGGACGATGTGAGGGCCCAGGGATTAGACAAAAGGGATCACCTTTATGAAGCACTTGGAAATGGATGAGTTGACAACGCCACCGTGAAAAGGACACGACTGTAGACGCTGTTTGAGGGAAAAGCAGGAATGGAGGCATGATATAATCACTGTGAAGGGACTTGTGCATGATTCTCATTTCTATGTTAATGCGAGGCCAGAAGTAAAGTGCTGAGGTGCATCAGTGAGGAGACGCAACAAACACTGACCCACCAAACACATACAGGGAGACGGCATTTTAATTAGAGCGTCTTCTGTTTTCCCCCTCAACAGTGCAGGATTGTATGGTAATGGAAAGTGTTACCAACTGCTGATATGTGTTTCATAGAAATGTGGATTCACCTGCCTGCTATGCATAATGAAAACTTAAGATCCATAGTATCTTGTAGAAAACATGATAGCAAGATTAAGCTCTTCCCAAAATGACCAGAAATTTAAAACCAATTTAACTCTTTGACCTTTGATTATCGTAGTTAATTAGATTTAAGATTGGGGCCAGAGTGCAGTGATCGTAATTTAAAGTAGTAGGATTTGGCAACAAACCTTGTGTTGTCAAACTGATACGGTAAAGTATAAATATATGAAACTTTTTACACTTCTGACTTAAGCATATTTTTCTGCAATGCCTTTTCTAGCTCTAAAATAAGTCAGACATGTCAGTTTTGTAGGTAAATTTAACCATATTGACAAATAAACACTTAATTTCACAGAAGCTGACGATGATGACTCTGCCGTGGACACGGAGGACGAGCTGCAGAGGTAAACAAAACAAATAATGTCAATGATGCTGGTTTGTAATATTGATGTGGACGAGTTTGTTCTTCCGTGTCCTTAATGGTTGACTTCATCTCTGCTGTCTTGTTGCTCCACTAGTAAAATAACATTGATTCATTCTAAAATCAGTAATTCCGCTTTGACTTGAGTCGACTTTTGATTACGCAAGAACTTTGGCAAGCTATGTTTAAGCCGTGTAAGTTTGTCCTGAGCCTATTTTTCCTCATAAGGTGATCTTTGAGAAAGCCTTCTGATCAATAGATCAAATGAGTAGATGTAATGTGAGAGGTGTTACTTGTAGTAGAAACCCATGGAGAATTATTACATGACTCTGCGGTCCCCCTCAGTTCTACAGAGCATGTTAGGGTGCTTTCACACCTGAGCTGTTTGGTCCGTTTTAATTGAACCCTGGTGCATTTTGTCGGATAGTCCGGTTCGTTTGAGGTGGTGTGAAAGCTCATTCGAACTCTGGTGCGGACCAAACAACCGAACTCTGGTCCGCCTGAAAACGGGGGTCTCGGCTCGCTTCCAAGTGCACCAGAGATCGGTTCGCTACAGGTGAGAACGCGATCTAAACCAAATACAGGAAGTGAACCAAAAAACAGTGCATTGCAGATGATTATTTTCAGATCCATAACTTATGATGCCTAAATCTCGCCTGTCTTCTGTCTAACAAGGACAACACATCATAATCCTCATATTGTTCGCCTTCTTGTAAAGCATTTAATTGATGGAAACACCAAAGCAAAACCAGAAAACTCAAGACCACATAAATTTGGTGTTGCTCCATTATTTCTGATATCAGGAAGTGTTGGCGAGTTTCACTCTGATATTTTGTCCAATAGACGAGCGACCGTTTTGACNGCGTGACATTTGTTTACAACATTTGGTCCGCTTGACAAAGTACAGTGTGAAAGCGAACTGAACCAAATGAAAAATGCAACAATGTTGCAACTTCACCCCCGAATCGCACCGAGACCACCGAACTACAGGTGTGAAAGCTCCCTTAGTGTCTTTCAGCTCATTGTTTTGGTTTTACGACCCGCAGCTTTACTGTTTTGTTTCACTCTCACAGCTCTAATCAGCGTTATCTCACTGTACTGCTACCTGCCCAGTACCAAACAACAGACAAAGTTAGTGACTAGCTTGTGAACTCTGTGAAACGTTTAGGAGCTAAAAAGCCAGATATTTCCCCCAGGAGTCGGTGGAGACCAAAATAAAGCTAAAAGGAGTGTGAACATTGGACTTACATTTGTCATGTGGTTTAGAAACACGACGCTAAGTGAATGCTAATGTTGCTCCGTGTCTGCTGGATGTGTAAAAAGGCAACTGTTTGCAAACACGTTCGCCGCAACAACATTATAAGGTGATAATATGCCAGTGTTGTGTTTACAACTTCTTCCACTTAACAGAGATTCATTAGCCCCATAAAACAGAGATCTGTATCGCCCTGCCAATGTAACTGTGACCGCCATTAGAAGAAGTGCTCGGACAAGACAAAAAAACAAAGGTGGCAAGCAGGGAGGTTTCTTCTTTTGAAAAGCGGGCATGGAACCATGTAGCAGAAAATATATAACGAGTCCTTTTTCTGTCCTTGCAACAGGGTGGAGAACGAGAGCAGACAGAAGAAAGTAGCGGCAGCGGGGAAGATGGTGAAAGAGGAGGATCCATACGGGGGGTCGACCGATGAAAACACAGACGCTGAGGCTGAACAGGATCATCCCATCCCTGAGCTACCAGGTATGTCTCTCTTTGTTCTTATCTCCATGTCCTCGTGTCTCTTTTATCTGTTCCCGTTTCGATCACAGGAACAGATGTCCTCCCTTCCTTGTCGGACATTGCAAACAGTGACAGAAAGTAATTGGAATTTCACACAAACGTCAAAGTGTGTACCGTTTTTCTCCGTTTTCTTTGGTGCTTGTCTCCTTTCCCCCCCTTTTATCAAAGAGCACCTATAATTACTCCTCCTCATATTGTGTAGTCATCAACTGCTTTCTTCTGCTTCTTTCTCTTCCCATTTTCTCATCTCTTCCAGACTTCCTGAGCGGAAAGCACTTTTTCCTGTACGGTAAATTCCCAAACAACGAGAGGCGCCTACTGTTGCGATACATCGTTGCCTTTAACGGGTGAGAAAGATTTCCAGAAGTAGCCCATTACAACTTCAGTTGGCTGTGGGAATTCACAGTGAAAAAAAGATGTAGCGTGAAAAGCAAATCTGTGCCGTTAAATGTTTGTATAAAAACACATTACTGTCTTTGCTCCAGAGCGATTGAGGACTACATGACAGAGAAGGTGCAGTTTGTGGTAACCAGTGAAGGGTGGCACGACTCCTTTGAAGACGTGAGTTGAGTCCTCTCTTCTTTCTCCCTTTGGTGTTACATTTCTTTGTCAGCCAAGGCCAAATAATGATGTCTCACTCAAGCTTAAAAACAATGAACATTTGTGTGCATGTGGATTTGGGCATGTGTGTGCATGCATTTTTTTGACAAGACAACTCTGTGAAGGTAATTGCTTCAGGAAACTCAATGCTCAATTATACAAAGAGCGCAGCTGAAAAATCTCTTTTCAAAAAGCCAGAGGGAAAAAAAGAACTCCTTTGAACATATCACGCTAAACGCTACCAGCCATTTTTAAGCAGTAAGCACTTATCTTTTTGCAAGGTATATTGAAATAAAAGCAAAGAAGCAAATTGGGAACCTGAGTGTTTTAGCCATCACAGTGAAAATGCAGCAGCGTTGGGACCAAGTGCCTTTTGAATCTGTTTTTTCGTCTGTCCATTTGTAATGCAGCAAGAACACTTCATGACCTCTCGCTTCCACTCTCGCTTCCATTACAGGCGCTGATGGACAACAGCAATCTGAACTTTGTCAAACCCGCCTGGATTTACGCAATCAATGAACGGCAAAAGATGCTGCCCTATCAACCTTACTCTGTTGTCCCCTGAACAGTACACTGTATGTTCACGCAGGTGTGTGCGCAGACACGCTCACACTTCATATCCTGACCAAGAGGCAATGGGGAAAGCCATAGACACACATTTTCTTCTTTTTTTTCAGATTCACCACTTCACTTACATAAAATCAATAAACTGATTATAGTTCATTAATGCTTTGACACTGACTTTATACTTGCTCTTCATGAAATGTCTTCAGTCCTCAGAGGTTTTCATCTTTTGGCCAAGCTGGGAAAAATGTCTATTTAAATGGTGTCTGTTGAGGTTAATTTTAGGAGTAGGTTTAGATTTATTATTAGCTTTTTATTTGAAGGTTGTTAGTTCTAGTAACATCTTCATCATCAGTGTGCTGCTCAGTCACTTTGGCTTTATGAACAAAGCACACGCTCTCTGATTCAGGACTTGTTTGAACCTCTCAGTTCCTGCGCTGCAGTTTGCTGCTGCCCACCTCGGCTACCTCAGGCTCTGTCTGGAAATGAGTTATCACCCCGGCCTGACTGCCAGCGGCACTGATAAGACTCTGACTTGTGTAAGCGGGCAGACCATTTTGAGACCTGCCCAAAGTCCGGTGAAAGGTGCCATTTATTTAAGGCTGCAGCCACCAAATGCAAAAATCAGGACAACAAAGTTTTTGAAATGTACATGAATTCTGGGGGACTGTTTGTTTTTCTCCTTTTATTTTATTAAATGCCATGAGCGGTAAAGTGTTGGATTTCTGTGTATTGTTAAAGTTTGATAAATCTGAGTTTGTGATTTGGTTTTATTCATGTTGAGGAATTAATATTACAAGAGATGGACTGGCCCGACAGATGTGAAGACGTAAAATGGACGTCAGTGTTTTGCGTCACTCGAGATTTCCAAAATGCCTCTTAAGACACGAGGCAATGTCGGGCTTACCGTCAGCTTTGGCTGCTTGCTTGTCAAAAGCAGCTTGTTTAAGTCTCTATATTCAACTTTTTTCTTTTTCTTACACTGCTTAATTATTTTGTCTAAATAAAAAATGGATTTTTAATTAAAGGTATTGTTCTCATTTTTATTCATCAAGCTGTCTCAGCTGCTCTCATCCCTTCCTATGCCTTCCTCTCTGCGTTTGCAGCTCGAGAGGCACTCTTTTCCTTTTCATTCCTTCTCTCGTCTCGAGCCCTCTCTCCGCTCTCTAATTTACTCTTGTCCTGCTTTGCACCCCGGAGCCACTGGGTCTTCTGCTCTACAGTCAAGGGGATTAGAAAGATGGAATGTGGACGAGAGACAGGGAAGGAGGGGTGGTTGCAGGGGAGAAGGGTTGCAGGAAAGATGGAAAGGTTTGGGTGCATTTTTTTTTTTTTAAAGAAGCCAAGGATCAGACTGTTTTGTTGTACTTCTTGTGTAAGGTAAATTCACACACATACCAGCAAGTGCGAGGCGTGTTGTTACGGCTTCCTGCAACCTTGTATCAGGCATTGATTTGCTTTTCATAAAAGGGAGAGAGTGTAAGGTCAAATCCATTTAGGTCTGCAAGCAAGAAAATTTACAGCAGCTAACGGCTGTTGTATCATCCTGATACAAAGTCATATTTCATTTCAATGCATATCTGTCGTCGAGATGGCAGAGAGGGACTGGCTGCTTTGCAAATTGTCCCATTTGACTAGTCGACTTTGTTCAAACAGCAGTTTCCACCTTATTCTTGTCGCCTTGATCTTCTAGTCAGATTTATTCCTTGCTCTTAGCATTTTTATGTCTCCCGTGAATCTTAGCAATGACCTTGCCTGACTGCTAAGAAACCCAAATGTTGTTGGGCTTTCTAGTTTTAATCCTCATTATCACTGGCTCACAGTAATGGGCGTCTTCAACTGATAGATGTTTTTTTTTTTTTAATTATTATAAGATTTCCGTTCTTTATTGCCTCTAATAGTTTGTTTTCCCTTTCTTTGTCATCGTTTTGTTTTCCCTATAGTACTGACTTGGAGGAGGTGAATACTAATGGAAAAAATGTTTTTTATTTTCTATTTGTAATTAATTCAGATCCATTTTGTAGAGATCTGTTTTCACTTTCACCTTTTGAAAGGCTGTTTTCTGCCACATTAAATCTACTTTGATTCAGTGTTGTAAGACAATAAAACAGGGACATTTCTAAAGGGGTTGAATATTTTTTAAAGGCCCTGTACATAAGGTAAAGGACTGAAACTCAATGCAGCTTATTTCCTCAACACAACCACCTCCAAGCAAACCCACTGAGGTTTGGGTGAGTTCTTCAGTATATTGGGGTCCACTTTACTTTTGTGCCAGAACTATATTTCTAAGTTTCTGTATGATATCTTTCAGCCAACAGTAAGCCAAAAAAAGATTTTCTCTTCACTCTATCACTCAACATTATCATACAGGTATGGAAAAAAGAAAGTGAAAGGTTATACACACAGAATTTTAATTTCAGTGTAGTACTGATGAGTAGACTGACCTTATGCATAACCTGGATTACCGAGTTAGTTCAGTCAAAGGTTCAACTCATGTATTGTGCCCCTGAGAGCTGAAATATTTTTCCCCGGAAGGTTTAGATGCTCCTGCAAATTCAAATGAGGGAAACCTGCTGACTGGAGGTGTTTCAGGGGTGTGCAAGGTCAAACGCTGCAAACCTGCCCGAATGGAAGGAGTTTGGCTGTTTTTCAAAGGTCCAGTTCGTGATAAGTTGGCTGGAGTGGAGAATGTAGTGGGTAAAATGATGGGCTTTTGAAAATGAAAAAAAAACAAACTTCAAAATTCAAAATATTACTAGAGTAAAAGTCCAAAAGTATGAGCATCAAAATATACTCAAAGTACCAAAGGTAAAAGGACTCATGCAGAATGGCCCATTTCAGAATAATATATGTTATTGTATTATAATTATTGTTGCATTCATGTACGTAGTTTTAAATGTTGCAGCTGGTAAAGTTGGAGCTAATTTTAAATACTTTATATGCTGCTGAGTTGTTTAATCTGTAATAATACGTCATTTATGTGTTGATTATATTTTGTATTAATAATCTGAATCTGCAAATTAACTAGTGACTAAAGCTTTAAAAGAAGTGTAGTGGAGTAAAAAGACAATATTTGCCTCTGAAATGTAGTGGACTAGAAGTGTAAAGTACCTCAAAATTGTGCTCAAGTACAGTGCTTGAGTAAATGTACTTTGTTACATTCCACCACTGTAATTTACCACATCTGTTTTATGCTAATTGGTTCAATCAGGAATATGAGTTGCTGTCAGTACAAGCAGTTTATGTATCTGGAAAAAAAATTCCGAACACAGTAAAATAAGAAAATATAGGCAGAGGGCAGGGTCTCTGCAGATACAGATACCGCCACACACTTCTAGTGGGTCATAAGTGATGATTGAGAGGCGTTATTTTTGTATTAGTCTGTACATCATTTTTTTAGGAAAATCCTACTTGTTATGCCTTTAATGATTGGAGCCAAACAATCACAGTTAGTGATGCACATCTGATGCATGGCCCCAACCTCGAATTCATGTCACTCAAAGCGATATTTATGACCTGTAGTCTGGCTGACATTCCCTGTTCATCTCGCCAATACCTTTCTAGACAACGGCTTTTCTCTCTTGTTCAGGATCATTGAAATTTTGATTAGAGTTTCAGGTTTGACCCCAGCTGTCAATGACAGTAGACAGCTCGAAGGACAGCGCCACTGTGATTTCTTTTCATCATTAATTGTTCATTCTGACAGCTGTGACAGTTTTCCTGCGTGATGTTTTTAAATCAGTTGCCAAATGGACTCATTTACTCCTGTTCAACTCCAAATGGCATAACATCTCTGTGTATGTGTGTGTGTGTATATGTTATATATATATATATATATGTGTGTGTGTGTGTGTGTGTGTGTGTATATATATATATATATAAATTTCCATTAAAGGTAATCCATCACAGTAAATGAAAACCTGACAGCACAAAATTGCATCAGAGCATTAATATCAGGGACGAATTTTACATTTTGAAAATATTCTGCTCCTTGCTTCATATTAAAGTTCACTTGTTAAAGAAATTAATCAAACTTTTGTCATAAAACTGCTCTTCATAGATATATTGTGTGAATATATGAAGAGCAGTTTTATGAATAAAGTTTGATTCATTTTGAGGTACTGACTAAAAAAAACAACTCTTGACATGATGCTGGCTCCATCCTCATCCCCTTCACTCTTGTAATTAGTCACCAGTGGGGGAAGAGTAGTGCCGCACTATAAAAATATACTGCTACAAGTAAAAGTATTGCACTCACAATCTAGACAAAATCTACGTGGTAGAACTTTAAGTATTAAAAGTAAAATGGTTCATCATGCAGCAGAATGTCCTTTCTCAGCATTGTATTATACTATTGGATTTCTATCACTGATCTACTCACTACATCATTTGCATGTTACAGCTGGTGGAGGTGGAGCTAATCTTTTGCTCCTTAACTAGCTAAAATGAAACTTGGGTACCATTGCTCTAGGTTACATTATCTTAGCATTTTAGCCTTGGAATTTATTAATTGGAAGTGTACTAATTGAACACTGTCTCTATTTTGCCAACAGTATAATTAGCGCTAAATTACATGGTTCTTTACTGGGAAATTCGAAGGAAGTCCTGTAAAATAAAGTGTTACTCTGTTGTTTAGTTTGGAGCCCCTGAGTGACCACGTCATATTTTTTTTTCTAGTTTGTGCTTTCGTTTACTAAATTGCGTGCACAATTTAGTAAATGTGCGAACGAAATACTTAAATACTGTGCACAACGTACTCAAAACAAGGGATGTCCGCGTTAAGGTGCTCTGACTAGTAACAATGCCTTGACTAGCAAGGGTTGGCACTGTGTCTCCATAATGCATCCCCAAACTGAAATAAAGCTTAATTATTGAATCCCTATCTATAATGACGTGAAAAAATAATGAATAAATGTAGCTACAAGCTGTTTTTGTTTTTTGGAAGTGGCAGTAGAATTTCAAAGACACGTAAAAACGTCAATACGCCATTTTACTCGTTATGTGCAGTAGGCTCCTGTCTGTCGCAGTTGCCTGGCAACCAGCAGAGCCTCCAAGAAGCTACTGCTCCCAGGCTAGCTGTTTCCCCCTGTTTCCAGTCTTTGTGCTCAGCTAAGCTAACCAGTTGTTGGCTTTAGCCTTATATTTGACAGACAGATATGAGTGTTATTGACCCTTTCATCTAACTCTCCACCAGAAAGCAAATAAGCGTATTTCACAAAATGTCGAACTATCCCTTTAATGCATAAATGTGAAATATGTGTAGTCTATCTGTACTATTAACTTCAGCCAATAGCGTTACAGTATTTCTGCTGTCAGAGCAGCTCTTCCACGGCATCCTACAAGTATAAACAACCCAAACTCTGCGTGGAGCCCCCTCCTCCATTCCTCTCCTCCAAGTATTTCCATCCTCCTCCTCTTCCTCCGCGGCTGTCTGACTCCCGCCGCGCCGACCCCGGCTCTACCGCCGACCACCACACGAGAGAGGAGGGGAACTATATTACTCAGGAGCGGTGACTCGGTGAGTGTCGGCGTGTGTGCGGAGCATATACTGACTGACTGAGGTCAAGGTGGGAGGTTCGGCCGTAAATAGTTAGATGGGACGCTGCAGCCTGACAGCCCATTTGTCGCCCGGTGTTCCTGAGAGGAGAGCGGACCTGAATGTGAGCAGCTCTGCCGGGAGAGGGTAAGTGATTTAAACGCTGAAAAAGAGGTTGAACAATCGAGTTTTATTGCAAAGTCGATTTAGATAAAACACAGAGCATATATATTCTCTGTGGGGGACTTGTTGCTGTGACTTTTGAACGTTTTAATGAGGAATTTGTTTCCTTCATTTTTTCCTGGTGATATTGTGGAGGTTTCTGCTGGAGCAAAACAAAAATCATTGTTAGCGACATTGTTTCTGTGTTTGAAAAATGAGTTCTGGGCAAATGTATAGGCTGATTTGATTTTTGGGGGGAGGGGGGGTTGGAGGATTTTTGACTCTTAAATCATGTATGATTTTTAATTAGGCTGAATACTAAAGAACAGGTCCAAGATTTATTGTCATATGTAGGCTAGACTAACATAACACCGAGAGGCTCTCTGTTTAAAAACAGCAAATCCAAAAGTGAAATATTCTATTTATAGTTTATAGAAGATGTCACTGACATATAGTATACATCATAAAAAATATACACTATACAGTGACATGACATATTATAGGTTCAAGGCTCAATTTATTAATCTGTAAAAACAAGTCCTTTCATCCAAATCAAACAGAGCTCATTACAAAAATATAGAAAAAAAATAAATACCCATAAAATCAAAAACAACATAAAACTATATTCCACAATAAAACTGTTAAGAAACATTTAAACAGTTGACCATAAAAAAAAAATATATATATATGTATATATGTATAAAAAACAACAACATAAAGTGTCCTAGTAAGGTGTTGGGCCACCATGTGCTGCCAGAACAGCTTCAATGCTCCTTGGCATTAATTCTCCAAGTCTCTGAACTCTACTGGAGGGATGAACACCATTCTTCCAAAAGATATTCCCTCATTTGGTGTTTTGATGATGGTGGTGGAGAGCGCTGTCTAACACGTCGGTCCAAAATCTCCCATAGGTGTTCAACTGGGTTGAGATCTGGTGACTGTGAAGGCCATAGCATATGATTCACATCATTTTCATACTCATTAAACCATTCAGTGCCCCCTCGTGCCCTGTGGATGGGGGCATTGTCATCCTGGAAGAGACCACTCCCATCAGGATAGAAATGTTTCATCATAGGATAAAGGTGATCACTCAGAACAACTTTGTACTGATTTGCAGTGACCCTTCCCTCTGAGGGGACAAATGGACCCCACAGCATAACAGAGCCACCGGATCCCCTCAGTGTAGGGGTCAAGCATTCAGGTTTTTCCTTTAATTTGTCACCCATCTTTATTTATACAATATATATTATATAAAAAAGATATCACAGAATGATGTCCAGTAGTGTACAATATGAGTAGCACACTCACACTCTGCTAAAATATGTGCAGCAGGTGTGTGTAGGACACTCCAAATGGTCATGGTTATTTTTTTCATCTCTCTCGAAGGTTCCTCAAACGTTCGAATTTCATGACTGGCCTCGGTCCGATTATGTGCCAGGGGAGATGCTCAAAATATTTATACTACTCCCTTTTGCACACGCATCCACATTAGTCTTTTAAGGATTTTCCACATTACATTTTTATTTGAGGATAGTGTACATTACTTTGTTATCCACTGAGGCTCCGACGTAATGATGCCCTGATGAAATGAAATCATCTTGCCTCCATTAGGGTTGAAGAAACAGATACTATAATACCTTTTTATGAAGTTCTCATTTGTGATACCCTCTGGTGGCCAAAAGGCTGCAAAGTGTCATTATGTTTGGTTTGGAGACGTTCTCGCAAGATAATATAGCTCAGTTAAAACATACTGCATTTCCCTGAGTAGACTAAAATGTGAGAAAAGTGAAGTTATCTGCCAGTGAGACATGTGGTTAAGTGTGTAGCCAACCCTAAATAAACTGATGTCTTTAATGTTTCTACCATCATGTGTGACAAATTGTTACTTCAAGTACTCATTTTGAATCTGTATGAAATTCTCCAGCAGCAGATAGGGAGAAATGCACTGGCTTTGCTGTTATCTTTCTGTTATCACACTCCACGCTGAAGCACTTTTTCCTCAACAGTCGGTGTGTGATCATGCGTTAGTTTAATTCATGGGGTAGTTTAATTTCAAGTCTGCGGCACATTGAGCACACATCACTTGGATTTGAAAAGCTGCAGTCTCTCATTTTGAATAAAAGATGGAGACGGCGCAAAATTGCTTCTTGAATAAAAGATGTTGGTGGTTGGTTCGGAGCATCGCCCCCGGGTGGAGGTCTCCTCATGTGACTTAGTGCTGTAAGGATTCCCCCTCACTCTCGAATCTGCTAATCCATTCGATCAGGAACTCGAATCACAGCAGAGATTCTGGTGCTTTTTATGAGTTATTACAAAAGAAAGCATTTATCGTGTCCCTCTCTGCTTTCCTCTGTGGCTTATTTCATCTCTTGGATCATCTCTTTGGCAGATTACTTATTGCAGGAGAGGTTTAGATGGAGCTAATGATTTATTTATTGTTGTCTGTCTCAATATCTTGCCTGAACTTTACTTTAACAGACAAAGCGCAAAGTCTACCTTCATTTCACTCAATTTCACTCTATTTGACATACAGTATACCCTGTGTCTAATGTTGTGAAGGTGTGACTTCTTCTCCCTTACAAACACTAGAAGTCATGTACTGTAGGTATGGTATGAGGTGTCACAAATCACAGCACAACCATAATTGGTGCCATGGCTGTGCGCAGACTGCTGATTGAGTGTATATTACCATATGGGGGACATGTAGTTTTAGAGCAGCACAGGGGGAAAAAAACACATAATTAAGCAGCTGTAGATCTGAGTGGCTGCTCTTTATTCAAATCCCTGTTGGGTTTTCTTCCTGCAAGAGAAAAGAACTCGGCCATGAGGAGACATCGCTGTCCTTCATTGCTTAATTGATTGCCTTATAAACAGGTGCATTGTGCATTGTCATCTTTTGGAGAAAACAAAATGACTTGTGAATTTCCCTGTGTTGTATAACCTAATATAAGGCCCTATAATTTTATTTGTTGGCAAAAGTCACTGGCTGCTCGTTAAAAAGTGGTGGAAAAAAGGAACACGAGTTCTGGGAGTGACTGAGAGCAGGAACGGGGGTTGAGAAGTGAAACAACAGTGAATATTTTCTGCCCCAAACTCAGCAGAGAGCTGATTATACTGCAGCTGAACATCCACATCATTCCCAGTGGCCGCGACTCCTTCCTGCCTCTCAGTGAAAGAAATGAAAGATTTATTGCTGGCCAGCTCATAGCCGTAGCAGAGCTGGGGCAAAATTTGAAGGAGTCTTCTGTTTCTTTTTTTTCCAGCAGTGTTGGGGGCAGACAAGGCCAAGGATGTAATAGACCTGTCAAGCGTCTCGAGAGAGCAGCTACAGAGGAGGAGAAACAGGAGATTAGACAGGGGGAGAAGGAGATAAGGGGAAAGGATGGAGGGACGAAGGCTGGGGGATGTTATTGAAGGGTGATTTAGGACAGAAGGGGCATCAGGATTGAAGGAGTGAGAGGTCAGTTCATAATAAAATGAAATATGACAGTAATGTAACTGTCATGTAATTACTGCACACAGCACAAAAAGAAACATGCTTGTCTCTCGCAGGGAAAATAAGAGATTATTACTTTTTAATATTAAAAAACATAAGACATGATATCAAGTCCAACTGCATAGTTTTGGTGTTTTCTCTCTTCAATTAGGGCCAGCGTGCACAGCACTTCTGTTCTTTTCATTTCTGAACATGTTTGTTTTGCCCAGGAGTGCACAGTAAGGCAAAACGATTTTCCAACAAAGACCATTCTTGTTTCATTATGCATTTTACCCCATGCATTTTTAAATATGTGGGCCAGAAAAACAAATGATGGACCGGAGCCTGAGGCCATAGTAGGGGCAGATGAAGTGAAGGTGGTAAATTGACCGTTGTATCAGTTCGTTTGAAGACAAAGGTCACAATGTAAAGAGCAAAATGACTTATTAAAACACAAGTATCTGACTGACGTTCCCCACATAACAAGAGATTTATCACTTTTAAAAAGAGTATTTGTATCATTAAATAGCTGTCTGTTTCATTTTGCATGTTTGTGTCCTCACACTGTTTTAGCTCCAAACACGTCATCTCTGCTGGTTTATTCTGAAAATACAAAATCCGACCTTGCTTCTGCATGCGTTCTTGCTTTCTCATTACATTTTATATCTCCTTCATTCAGTTCCTGAGTGATGTTATGTTATGGCTCAGACTCAAATTCGACTTTGCTCTTCCCATAATGAATGTGAATCTGTACAAAGTAAATTGAGGTTCTAATGAGCAACAGCGCCAAAGGAGTTGCATCAGAATAGCTGCTTTAATCACGGTGTAACATCTTGCAGCTCAGTAAACATCTGGGCTGTGCGTCACTTTGCTGCCTGTTTCTTGGACAACACAGTCTCATGAAACTTTGACAAATGAGCTCAATCTTTGAATGCAGATAAAATATTGTGGACACGCTCCCATGCCACAAACTTAATTTTTAGCTGTTCCTTATCTGTCTTGCCGCTGAGCCGCCGTCCTCTGACTTTCCACCACATTACCTCACTGAGAAAGTTTTGTCTTTTTTGTACATTTTAACATGTTAGGCTCATTCCACACAACTTTGGGAGACTCTGCTCTGCTTGTGAGCATCGCTCATCCCCACTACTATAAACCGTTTTTTCCTTAATCATGCATGTATGGGAATAAATGAGATTTATGGTGATTGAAAGTATGAAAGGCAGTCAGAAAGAAACTATACAGTACAGGGAGAAAATCGTTTCAAAGTATCACGCTTGACAGTTCCACTTATTTCAGTGGTAGTTTACATAATTATACATTTTACACAGATCCTAAAAAAAACAGTCGTAGAAGTTGTTAGAAAAAAGTCATGCAGGCAAAGTAAAACACCTCCTTAAGGGCAGTTCTCAGGCCAAATGTGTCCTTACAGTGATCTGATAAAATACTACCTTAAGAATTACATCTTAGAAAATCAAATGACACTTGAAGCCCTGACCACAGGGAACCAGCTGCTGCACTTGTGTATGCACAGTTTAAGACCTGTATGCGCAGTTATGCAGCTTTACTGTGGTGGCCATGTGTGAAATTAAATGGACTTCTCAGAGCAGGGATCATTGACCCTGTTTTGAAAAGAAACCAATAAAGTGATGTCAATGATGGCCTTCCCCTTACAATCAATAAAAAACGCCCATGGTGTCACTGTGGTTGTGTAGCAGGACAAACAGTGCGAGTCAGAGCCAAACAGGATGGGTTACCTTTTTATAATTTGAACCTCTTAAAATTCTCACTGTCCATTCTCCTTGCATGTTGCTTTCAGCAGAATTTTTTTTGGGGTGGTATTCATGGGCAAAAAATTCTGTTTTCAATCATCTCTTATAAAGTTTCACATTACAGTTGCTGTGTTATGTCTTATGTCTTATTATTTGAAGGTGGAAGCCTGGTTGAGAAATCGTTCATAGTATCAAGTGTTTGAATGCTGAATCAAAATGATCTTTTAAGAGCTGTAGAAAGCAGTTTTTTGCTCAGATGAAGAAAGCTTTTATTGAGTCTGATCTCTTTTATGGAATTAAGAGGCTGTAAAATGGACCAGCAAGTCCTTGCACTTCAACAGCAAAATAGGCAATTTATTAGTGCTTTCTAAAAGGGACCATATAACTGAAAACAGCAGAGAGAACAAAAACCATTCATATGAGCATTTTCTGATCTGCCACCTCTATGGTAAAGTTTAGGCAACTTAGTACATGTTTTAAAATGATTTCAAGATTTCAAAAGTTTAACTGCTGGACACAAGATGTCTCCTACTTCACTGAAAAAGTCAATTCTTTGTGTATGTACACTTGAGGTTTCAAGTTTCCGCATCATTTTTGTGTAAGTTGCATACTGGCCAATGATTGGCTTCCAGACTAGTTGTGATGTCATGAAATCACCTTCGTACGTACATGTTAAACTGAGACTTAAGGTGAGAAACTTCAACAGATGAATATGTAAACAGTCTTCTCGCGTCAAACTCTGCCCATACATCATTCTGCACACTGAAGCTCAAACACACTGGTGAAGTAACAATAAACGAAACACATTTTTGAGTGGAGCTTTGGGGAATATCAGAGTCATGGTTAAAAGAAGCCAAAGTTGACTGGTGGTAGGAGACAAACTGCCGTCTTCAGTGTCAGTGTTTTAAATGACGATAGCACTGAGGCTTTGGCATTCCCTACAGCCTGCTGTTATTTTGTCCTTCAACAGCAGCAGCTTTTGCATAGTGTGACTGGCATGACTGCGGTGATATGTGGTGAAGGATGAAAAATAATGTGAGCACAAGGGAGGAATCAATATTTTTCCTTATTCTGAATGCGTACTTTTTACCAAGGCTGTAAAATAATGAACCATCCATCTTGTTCGGACACGAGATGATGATGTCTCATTATTTTTGTTCTTGGGTCATAATTGTTGCAATGAGATAGTTCTCTGCTTCTTCAGTCTTTGGACTTTCCAGTTACTGCTTGCTGTGTTCGGTTCCCGTTGTAATGCAAGAAAGACGTCAGCGAAACTATGTCACCACAAGGTCTATTCAGCAGCTGGAGATTATTTTGTTTATTTGGCTTATAAAGACAATTTAGTTTTCTTTTAAAAATAGTTTCATTTTAACATAGCTTTTAGCTCAATTCAGAAAAAAAAAAAACATTGACTCCTCTGGGCAAAGCATGCCCCAGTACTGTTTGAAGACTTCATCTTCTACTCTGCTGATTACTTTGACCGCAGCAGCTTTACTGAAGCACAACTCTACAGTCTGTCATTGGCTAACAGCTTTTTCCTGGTCTGGTGCCCTGTCTTTGGGGCATCTCTCTCTTTGACATCTATGAACTCATTTATGAAGGAAATTGAGGTGAGGCTGAGTTTAGTTCAACCCCACAAACATGGCTGGAGGAGAGTTGTTGGTTGAAGGTTTTTTTTCTTACGGCAAGATTATATTTGTGTTGTGTTTGTTTGCCTCATTGTTATTGAGCATGCTATCTCTTAAATGAGTTAACCTTTTTAAACCACTTGGTTGGCTACTAAAAAACAAGTGATTCAGTTTAGGGCTGCAACCAAATTTCTTCCATTAGCAATTTATCTGTTAACTATTTTTTATGTAATGGTTTTGTCTATAAAATGTCTGACAAAGCAAAACCCAAAGATATATGTGAACTATCGTATAAGACAAAGAAAAGCTGCTTAAGAATTAATCCACTATCAAATGGTTGCTGATTCATTTTCTGTCAGTCTACTAATCGATTAATCTGATGGTGTGGGGTTTTTGTAATACAGAGAGCATAGCCTGTGAGAGAGAGAGAGACCCGCACAGTGACATTATCTGAAGCCATCGTGCAGTCAGTTCATTAAGGGACAAAGCAAGAGACATATGACAGTATGACTGAATTTGAGTAGTAGCCTATATTAATAGTCCTATATTAATGACTACTGAAGAAGTGTAACAGCAACCAGCCTTTCAAACCAATAGGCCTGACGAAATACAATAATTCAACAAAATTAAGTACTGAATTGGAGTAGTATGGTACTATTCTTATATGAAGGCCCTATATAAATGAGTTTTGTTCATAATTAGGCTGGGGCTATATAATAATAAGAAGAACTTCAGTAGGCATAAACCCCATTGAGACGTACCTGTGTTTACAGGGGCAGACGGCATGGATTAACCCTTAAACATTATTTCGGTACAGTTCAAAGCTTCTGTAAAGTCTCTCTCAACTGACAAGAGTGACAGGCTGTTCAGTCATCCAGTGAGCATCGATACCCTGCTGCTTGATTTTATTCTGTGTACCGTTGAAAACGGGCACTCAACGGTGCAGCTCATCACTGATAACGTTAATATTACCCAAAGTAAAGTTTAGAAGAGACATCCTTGTCACACGAGTCCAACACCTCAACAAGTGTCCACCCAGTCCACTCTGCGTTTCACATGTTGCGCAAACACTGTGAGTTCGGGCCCTTTTACCATGACATCTTCATTCTGGGTGGCACCGGCACACCCTGGCACACCCGTGCCTATGCCACAGTATTACGCAGATCCAGATGAAAGTATAACTAAAAGAATACATTCACGAGATTATGCAGCCGTGGTGGAGCTTTGCCCAGTCTGAGTGCTTTCTAGTTGTTTTTGTTAATAAAGCAGCTAACATTAGCCATTAATAGCCAAGCGATCTGACCACTGAAGGACACCTCAGCGGACGCATGCTCGCCTTCATGGCGGCTTGAAACGAGCTTCTCCGGTTGAACGCTGGCCCTGCCCTTCACTCCTGCACTCTGTTGCCCCCTGGAGCGATTGGACTGACCTCTACCTTAATGATGATGTATACTGCTTCCAATCAAGTCCTCCACTGAGTCGATTCAATATCTAACTGTGTGAAATCAATATATGTGCCACAGTGGATAATGTCTTCTTCAGGTGCTGGGGCCAGTGGTGCGAGGTCAACAGGTGGGGTAGATTATTGATTTGTTAGACTCAGCTCATCTTGGATATGTGTTGATTAGCAATGCAGATCACAGGTCAGAGTCAGAGAAAGACAGATACTGTAAGTATGTGAGGCACATGATGGTGAGTAGATAGTGCGAGTGGGTGGTGTACAGGTGGTGAAATTCTCACTGAATTCATTCATGACCTTGGGACTGACAGGAAAATTCATACAGGAGAGATACTGCAAGTCAGTAGCCCGTTTCAACTTCCTGTCACTGATGAATATTTTATACAGCTTTTTGCATGCTATTATACAGCCTGGTTGTTGGAGTGTATCAGAAGAGAAGGTGAGAGAGATAAGAGAGGGGAAGAAAAGTTCTCATATATCATCATCATGTCTCCTCTCTGCAGACACACATAAACCTTCAGTGGCGAGTTACTAATGGTGACTTGATCTATTGACTAGATCTGTTGTAAATTATGGATTCTTGGATTAAGCTGTTTCTCTGTGTTTATCCTCTGTGTCTCCTCGTCTCACTCTCAGTTGCTTCTTTACCTTACAGTGAAAATATTTGATATTCTGTAAAGGTTGTGTCGCAAAGCGAGCCCACACATTCTGCTTTACTTGTGGTCTGACAAAGTTCAATAGCTATATGTTTGTGACAGGATCAGGTTGTATGGCAGATGCCCTCCAACAGAGACGTACTCATTGGTTTTAGCCTTTGATTTTCAAACTTTGAAAAAAACAAAACATGTCTGCAGTTCTTGAAATGTTATATTCTTCCTAAATTATCCTCAGAAATCTGTTTCTGAATAGATTTACTTCACTTAAACTCTGTCTTATGAGTATCAAGCACTCCCCACCTTCAGACTTTAGACTTCGACTGTAAAATGTTTGTGGTTCGCTGCTTCATGCAGAACCGAGCCTGTGGTCAGCTCGGATTTGACAGTTCCAATGGAATGGAATCCAAAGAATCTTGTCAAACCACTGCTACACCACAATCCACAGCTCCGCGGTCCATCTGTCTGCTCAAACAGTCAGCATTTCCACAAATGTGGATAAACTGTTTCTATCCCACTTCTCATGCACGACCCCGTCGAGCCCGTGAACAGGTGACTGACAGTTTGCACATGTTAGAGCACCTGCTTTCTGCTTTTCTCTTGGTCAGGAGAACAGTNATGCCCCCAAGGGACAATTTGTCTTACAGACAGCAGTCAATGAATAATAAATACAAAAAAGCACAGCAATGAATAAAAACAGTAATGAATACAAAGAAGTGCAGAGGGAAAAAAGGTTAAATGTATACTTTGGAGTTTGGTGCAATGAGCAATGTTTTCACAGGTGGTTCCCTCTTTTCTTTGTATTGTGCACGCAGGCGGCACAATTCACATCTCGCTGTTGGTTTCATGGTATCCCGCTGGTCGACATTTGGTGGCGGTAACATGTTAAGAGACGTAACAATGCACTAACAAAGGCAGTGAAGAAGACAAATAAACCTCACGGATGTATGGCATCCACTCACTTGAATGAAAATTGCTTACTGAATGCATACGCCAAAAAAGTATTTCCACTTCCTGGTTTGCTTCTGCATTGTGCGGCACACTGCACATGCTCGTTAGTGTTTTTCCCGTTGGTCCCGACCGTGTGTTCAACTTTTTGTGTTTGTTTTATGTGTGTTTTATTTGTTTGACATCCAAGATACGAACAATGAGTTTTGGTGAACTTTTGTTGGTTTACAAGAAAACAACTCTCATTGTCACTTGTCACCAAAACCATCTAGAGAAAGCAGCGAGGAGAAGCCTTTCTTTCTTGATAGAAAAACTTTCTTTGTGAAACCAACCTGTTAAGTCTGTTGACTGAAGTACTTCAGAACTTTACGTGAAGTTAAGTCTTACCAGTTAAACTGATTTTATTTGTATAAAGACGGTGACAGTGATGGTAGTGTCCCTCCATGAATTTGAGTTGTGTCCTTTCAGTCGACCTTTTAGAGCACCAGAGGCCAAAAAGACTCCATAGAGATCTAAGATACCTTTTATCTCTGTTTGAGTCGGTGGTTTAGACAAACTCTGGTGACCTTGACTGTGTGTACTCATGTGTGTATAGGCAAGGTGCGGTATTGTTTGTATGCATGTGTGGTTCCCTGCTAAGTTGTCTCTCAGAGGCGAGACCAAAGACAAATGTCCTGCTCTGGTGCCACAATAACCTTTTCTTTTATATTCCTCTGTTGTCAGACTCAGAGGCCGATCTTTGTAGGGTCTATCGTGAAACGCTGAATCGAGTCCGCAGAGGGCCATGAAGGGTCCCAGGGTCATTATTTTTCTCTTCCTCTCTTTGTGTCATCGATTTTCAGCCTGACCATGTCCACTGGAGCAAGATCATGACTTTACTCAACGAGTCAGGCGAGACCTCCCCTCCCTCCTTCCCCCTCTCCTCCCTTGAGCACAATTTCTCCATCTTTGTCACCCATGACCCCTCATACTCCCCTACATCCTTCCCCACCTCCTCCCCCTCTCTGATGTCCTCCAACTGCACCAGCTCTCCGTCAGCCTCCTCTCCTCCATACAACTTCTACGCGGTGCTGCTGGTGCTTCTGATCTTCTGCGTGGTGTTCGGTAACGTGCTGGTGTGCGTGGCGGTGTCGCGGGAGCGCGCTCTGCAGACCACCACCAACTACCTCATCGTCTCGCTGGCTGTGTCAGACCTGCTGCTGGCCACGCTGGTCATGCCCTGGGGCGTCTACCTGGAGGTGTGTGTGCACTTGTGTGTGTCTGCATTTTTTCTATATTAATTTATTGTTGTTCTGTATGGTCAGCACTATGACTTCTTTCTGTTTTGTAAGCAAAAAAAAAAGAAAAGAAAAACAGCTTGATGCAGTGGAAACTAAAAGTGGAAAACAGTGTTGTGGCTCGCATGCTTGTTTCTGTAAAAGTTTATGTCATTTTCCATTGCAACACATGCCAAACAGATGCAGGAACATCACATTTCAGAGCAGCAGTCACAGAACTGATTTTTATTACATATGGCGATTTAATGTAATAAATGGATATGAATAGATCAATCTGCTGATTATTTTCGCGGTTGATGAACAAATCATTATAGAGCTCAATTAGTCTATCCACAGAAAATGAATTGGCAGCTATTTTGATAACTGATGAATCATTTTAGTCAGTTTTCAAGAAAAAATGTCAAACCCTGTCTGGTTACAGCTTCTCAAATGTGAAGATTTGCTTCCTTTCTTTGTCATATATGATATATGTATTTGTAAACTGAATATCTTTGGTTATTAGACTGTTGGTTGACTAAAACAAGCAATTTGAATACATCTTCTTGGGCTGTGGGAAAGTATAACACACATTTTTTGCTCATTTCTGACATATTAGAGACAAAATTATTAATCAATTAATCGAGAAAATAATCAGCAGATTAATTGATAGTTTGCAGTTTCAGTGCAGGTCCAAGAAACTGGCTGAATACAATAAACAATGTCTCACAGACTATGAATAATTAGTGTTAGAGGGCAAAATACTAATTACTACATTCAATACTTGTTATGTAACTGTAAAACCATTATAATTTTTTTTTATTCTTTGTGGTAAATTGGGTCAATTCAGAAGCACATCATGCAAATGGAATTAAATATTAAGTTTACTCTATTAAGCGAACTGAGTGATCCAGCCTGGTTAATATTAATGCTGCCCCACCAGTGTTACAACATATTAAATTGGCCAAAATGTACAAAACGAGTGAAGAAATCCTTGAAAAGTGCAGAAGTTAAAGATGAAAGTGAAGGAAAAGTGTATAAACCATAACGTCAGTTTGTGTTTGTTTTGATGAAGGTGGTGGGAGAGTGGCGCTTCAGTCTCATCCACTGTGACATCCTGCTCACCCTGGACGTCATGATGTGCACCGCCAGTATCCTCAACCTCTGTGCCATCAGCATCGACAGGTGGAGTCTTCCTTTAACTTTACTTTTACTCTTTTCTTGATGCGTCTCTTATCTTTTGGACTTTTAACACACACTCTCATCATCATTCTCTCGTCTTACAACGTTTCACTCTCACCAAAATTCCCTTTCAGCAAGAGAAGAAGTTAGTTGATGATAAATAATTTCACTGTGAGTTTTATCCAGAAGGAAGACCGAAATAACAAAGATGACAGTTAATCAATATGTCATTTCTTTACTTTGTACTCTCCCCTAACCTTGATCATGATTGCTGCAGGTTGGGCTAAACAAAGAGCTGGCAACACACGTGACTGCAATAAAAAACACACACACGTCCACTAAAAAGTTTAAAGATGCATCCATCATTCGGCTGTCACAGAGCAGCAGGATACTGGAGTCACCTGTTTGTCTTTCAGCAGGTGATGACAGGCTTCTACTCTGTCTTTTACGATGTCCTCTGCAGTCATCAGTGTTTCTTCCTCGTGGATCAAGGAGACCGTGTTCAGTGGTCTGGCATTCCACCTGATGCCCTCTTCATGAGTCCCTGGGGGGAGGTGACCAGACGCCCAGCGGGCAGGCCGTCTGCAGCTGCGCCCTAATTACTCTGACGAAGTGACACATTGAGGCTGCACCAGTTTAGACTTGTGTAATTTGGCGCAATAACTAAGGATAAAGTCTAATTGCTTTATCGAAGCTGTAGACGATAATATATACGCTTCAGTCAGAAAGCTGTCTTGGCTTCATGCCCCACCAATTTAAAATAAAGTAGTGACTACAAGCGCTGGCAACTTTAATTTGAGGGTGCATAGGAGTCGTGGCCCTTTTTATACACAGTCCTTCAACTGTGTGATTGGAAGTAGTTGGATAAACCAGCATAAACCCAAATAAAGTCATCATATTTAGTGCTTCTACTGTATAAAACTGCATTTTTTTTACATATTTTTTTTTTTTGCCATGCTAGCAGCAAGGCTGCAGGGATCAGTGTTGCCAACTTAGCGACTCTCTTCTAGATTTGGCGACTTTTAAGACCTCTTTAACGACTTTTTGTCAAAAAAGCACCTAGCAACAAATCTAGCGACTTTTTGGGGAAACCTCAACCCCTCTCGCTTGAGGAGAGTCTCCAATATTTCTCACTTGGCTGTGGCTCTCTGGACTGACTGTGTTCATTGAGTGGAGGAGAGCAGCAGCACGTTCAGTCGACCAATCAGCAGCCAGACAGAAATGTGAACTGGCTGTAAATGCGCCTACCTAACGACCAATTGCTGATCCCCACTCTTATTCTTTTGTTTTTGTTTTTGATTATTTAACTTGACTATTTATATTTTATTTCTTCTCAAAATACAAGAGTGAGTTTATTCCAGTGCCTGGATCCTCTCTATTTATGACTCTTCAGTCCCACAGTCTGTACAACAGCCCACATGAAGTTTTTAAAATGATACCACAACACCTGCCTAATTCCTCCTTCTCAAATGAAACATATTCTTGAGTTTTTAGAAACACTGAAGTACTACACCTCCAGCATCCACAGACTGCATGATGCAGATTTCACATCTGTAACAACAAAGACTTCCTGGGAATTCAATCTTTTGAAAGCTGAGTTTCATCTGTAGAGTCTCTATTAATTCTGTGTTTGTGTCCGTGACCCTCTACCCGCAGTTGGGATTACAGCAGCTTGCTGAAGAAGACCGCTCATACCTGCGATTACAGCAGACAACTCTAATTGGTTGTGACATACTGGCAGGTGTGTGTTTTGTGTCCTTGTGGCTGTGAAACAGGCAGTGACGGCTTCTGTCGGTTTGAGAGGAAACTGGGAACTTGTTTGTCTGCGCTCTGTATCAAGTGCCAGAGTTTCCTTTAAAATTTGTGCGAACACGACGATGGGATGATAAAGTCTGAGGATGGATTAATATGTGTTGACATACGTGTTGACATATACGTTCAAATGCAGGCTCCGTGAGTGAGTGTGTGGGAGGCATTTTAATGTGTTTTCTGTGTGCTTTATGCATCCTTGTGTGTACGTACTATTACAGATACACAGCGGTGGCCATGCCGATGCTCTACAACACCAGATACAGTTCCAGGAGGAGGGTGGCAGTGATGATTGCTGTGGTGTGGTTCCTCTCTTTTGCCATCTCCTGCCCTTTACTGTTTGGACTCAACAACACAGGTAACAGCTACATCTGATCCCTCCTCTCAAGTCACTCCCCACTTACTACTTTGGGTGTTGTTTGCTCAACCCGGGCTGCGCAGTCTTGGTGCTTGTTCACTCCACAAAGTGGCACAGTTGAAATTCATTCAATGTCCTCACGAAGTAGGTGGTGGTGGAAGCTTGCTGGTGCTGTGGCTACTTGCGGGTCGTGTAGTGGCTACGCTCTGCACTGTCAAGACGGAGATGCAGTTAGTCGGCAGCACAAAATCACGTGTCGGAGTTCACCAAAGATAATACAATATAAAGATAATACAAATACACTGTTGCCCATAAAGTTGGAATAATCTTGTTTTCGGACACATTCCTCTTTTTATTCCTATTTATACACATCAGTAATCACCTTTGACCAGGTGCAATGATTACATACTGAGTCCCAGTTACCCAGGTGAAACGAATTCATGCTTAACAATTGTTTGGTGCTATAAAAGGCAAGACATTCGCTGTGTTGTCCTTTTCCTGCTTAAAGTCTGTATGCAGTAAGTCCACGTTTTCAGAATTGGCTGTTTAATTTTCAACCAAATTTGACACAGAAGTTCCCTAGGCTATGCCTCGTCCGACACAACTGGCAATACGCCAAAGAGTGCTTGCACTCCGACAGGACGGACACAAACAGGCCAACATTGCTGATTTCCTTGGAATATCGCAGAGTGCGGTCTGTAAAATCCTCAAACATCATCGAGAGGAGGGTCATTTGAGGCCACGAAAATCTCCAGGACGACCACGACTATCTACCAGACGAGATGATCGGCAACTGCNTCTCAGGCTTGAAAGAAGTTAGCTCACATTTCTTTGATACCCCCTCCTCCAATCTTCTGTCTTATGTTTATTTGTGCCCAATGACTATATTTAGTATGATAAGGAAAAAGGCCACAACATTTGTTCTGACTGGGCTAAAGTCTTGAAATCTGGTATGGACATACTTTGAGCAAGTATCTAACAGTACAACTTTAGTACAATTTTTAGACCACGTGAAAGATCACACTTCTATCAATGGTCAAAGTCAGGGTTTTTGAAAAATGAGGAAAAACGCTAAAATTGTGTTTATTGAATGTTCTCCGTATGAATATTTTTTCTACACTGCATATGTGTGCTTATATTTGATATTCAGCTTGTTATGAGTTCATAGATACCAAATACTTGGTTGTGCTCCTTGTAGTTTCTGAGGTACAGACATTTTCTTATCATTCTATATTTAGTCTTTGGGCACGCGGGACGACAGTTTTTCCTAAAATGGTAGAAAATGTCCTACAACAAGCAATAAAAATGTAGGGATTTTTATTATTTTCAGTAAACACATGCAAGGGGCTCCTGTCTATATATTCCATATAAATAAAAGTTGCACAGAATTATACAGCAAAAATACAGGAATTGGCCTCACTGTTCCAATACTTTTGGAGGGGAATGTAAATAAAAGTTGCACAGAACTATTATTAGTCACACAGCAGGTGAAAACATTCGGGTTTCAAGGCATTTTCAGGAAGTATGTCTGTTTTCTTCTATTAAACCTCAGATCTTACTTTTTTGAGATAACTACAGACTCTCAAATAGGCCTACATAAACCTCTCTCTCTCTCTCTCTCTCTCTCTCTCTCTCTCACACACACACAGATGAAGAGAAACTTGTATAAACTAATAGGAGCACTGAGAAACCATATTTGCAAATACAGGCCTGTGAAGTCGCTCTAGTTATGTGTGGCTTGTCTGTTTTATGAACTGAACTTAACATTTGAACCTACTGATCTGCTGAGGTCTCACGACTCGGGTCAGAGGACAGATGGAGAGAAAATGGCTCACAAGAAAAAGTACAACCTACATCAGGTCATTGAACTAGTTCAATCAGAAAATGTGGAAATGGCAGAAATTTGCATTGAACCGCCTGACGGTGAGAGTGGAGACAGTGCAGAGGATAGTGGTGATGAGGAATTTGGGACAATTGACAATTTCTCAGGGAAACAGCTGGATGCTGTTGCTGAGCTGATAACTATGAAACATGGAATCAAAGAGAGAATGTCCCTGGACAAAGAGGACGACGCATCAACTCCTTACCGTAGCCATTCTGATTTTGAAGGTATGTAGTCGTATGTAGTATGCAGCAAAAAGATCTTTTAAAGAACACCAATGAAAAAAATTACATTTTTTTTAAAGTGTTATTTACATAAATTGAAATATAGGGATTAGGTTTTGTGACAGCCACTTCCCAAAAGAAAATACCCTATAAATGATGGTTTTGTATACACACTGTTGCCCATAAAGTTGGAATAATCTTGTTTTCAGACACATTCCTCTTTTTATTCCTATTTATACACATCAGTAATCAGCTTTGACCAGGTGCAATGATTACATACTGAGTCCCAGTTACCCAGGTGAAACGAATTCATGCTTAACAATTGTTTGGCGCTATAAAAGGCAAGACATTCGCTGTGTTGTCCTTTTCCTGCTTAAAGTCCACGTTTTCAGAATTGGCTGTATAATTTTCAACCAAATTTGACACAGAAGTTCCCAAAATATGCCTCGTCCGACGCAACTGGCAATACGCCAAAGAGTGCTTGCACTCCGACAGGACGGACACAAACAAGCCAACATTGCTGATTTCCTTGGAATATCGCAGAGTGCAGTCTGTAAAATCCTCAAACATCATCGAGAGGAGGGTCATTTGAGGCCACGAAAATCTCCAGGATGACCACGACTAACTACCAGACGAGATGATCGGCAACTGCTTAATCTGTGCTGTAGAAATCGGAAAATGCCAGCGAGCTGCCTTCGTCGTTTGTGGAGAAGACACCATGGAATCAACGTTTCCTGCCAAACTGTAAATCGAAGATTGCTTCAGCATGGTTACCGAGCAAGACGAATGACCAAGTGTCCACGCCTAACTGTTCAACACAGAGTTGCTCGACTTCTCTGGGCTAGGGAGCACAGAAGACTACAGCTTGGGCACTGGCGACATGTTGTCTTTATGGATTGACCGTATAGATGGAAGACAAAGGGTGCAGCGATTACGTGGTGAGAACCTCCGCGATGACTGCATCCAGGAAACCACTCAAGGAGGTGGTGGCTCAGTGATGGCATGGGCCGGTATTCATTATGGAGGAAAAACACCATTGGTGGTGCTGGATGGAAACGTCAACGCCGTCGTGTACCGGGACATCCTGGAGAACCATTCAAACATCATCGAGAGGAGGGTCATTTGAGGCCACGAAAATCTCCAGGACGACCACGACTATCTACCAGACGAGATGATCGGCAACTGCTCTGTGCCATAGAAACTGGAAAATGCCAGCGAGCCACCTTCATCATTTGTGGAGAAGACGCCATGGAATCAATGTTTCCCACCAAACTGTAAATCGAAGATTGCTTCAGCATGGTTACCGAGCAAGACGAATGACCAAGTGTCCACGCCTAACTGTTCAACACAGAGTTGCTCGACTTCGCTGGGCTAGGGAGCACAGAAGATTACAGCTTGGGCACTGGCGACATGTTGTCTTTATGGATGAGAGCCGCCATATCCTTGACCGTATAGATGGAAGACAAAGGGTGCGGCGATTACGTGGTGAGAACCTCTGCGATGACTGCATCCAGGAAACCACTCAAGGAGGTGGCGACTCAGTGATGGTATGGGCCAGTATTCATTATGGAGGAAAAACGCCATTGGTGGTGCTGGATGGAAACGTCAACGCCGTCATGTACTGGGACATCCTGGAGAACTATTGCCTCCCACACGAAGGGTCTATGGGAACAACTTTAGGCTGCAAGATGACAACGCAAGAGCATATAGGGCAGCTGCAGTGAGAGAATTTCTTGATGCAGAGGGGGTGCAGCAGATGCCATGGCCTGCTTGCTCCCCTGATATGAACCCTATCGAGCATGCCTGGGATGCCTTAGGCCGAGCCCTTAATGAGAGGGACAATATTCTTCAGAGTCTACAGGAATTAGCCCGGGATCTGACCGAAGAGTGGGACGCCCTGCCCATTGATGGCATCAACAAGCTTGTGTATGCCACGATGTCTTAACGCATTGATCTGTGTCAGGGGTGGCCATACTCAATATTAGTGACTGAGTGACATTTGAAAAAGTAATATTGGACATTCTTATGCATGAAATCCCCTCGAATATGTGTTTCCTGTTAAATTGACCAAGGTTGAAAAATTGAAACAAAGCCCTTGATCCTATTGTTCAATACCCCCAATTTTGTTTGTGGTTTAATTTTCACTGTGATATGTTTGGAAGAGATTGATCAATAAAGTTTGGAGAAGATATACACTTTATCTATCAAGAATAAATCACATTGTCACAATCATTTCATGAGAAGAGGTAAAAAATATTTTATTCCAACTTTATGGGCAACAGTGTATAATACAAAATGCTGTACATTTATTTTGTCTTCACAACCCACTGATCGTGGCGATTCCACTGAATGAATTGATTTTTGTCCAAAATTTCAATGTCATAAATCTTGGTCTTTCTGGGTCTGGGGCTGGCACCTCCCAAATGGGTCCCAGGACGAACCTGAGGGGTCATCATTTTATTACAGGGATAATAAAGAAATAAAACATTTCTGTTATACAAAATTTTTTTT
>NTHP01000261.1:684018-722394 GCA_003416845.1 Oplegnathus fasciatus | reverse complement strand
TTTTTACCTTTGGACAGACCCAGGCAAGCCCTTTTCCCCTGCTTCTAGTCTTAATGCTAAACTAAGCTAACCATTTTCTCTTCTCTTCTGGCTTCATATGTAATGTACAGACATGAGAGTGGTATCCATCTCCTCATCTAACTCTTGGCCAGAGAGCGAATAAGCATATGCCCCCAAAAGTCAAACTATTCTTTCAACATAATTTTGATTAAGATAAGATCTTGTGCCATAAAAAAGCATAAATTGGCAAAACTGAAGCTAAAGTCTGAAGTTTAATTGCTTTGTTGAAGCTGTAGACGATAATATATACGCTGCAGTCAGAAAGCTGTCTTGGCTTCATGCCCCACCAATTTAAAATAAAGTAGTGACTACAAGTGCTGACAATTTTAATTTGAGGGTGAAAGAGAAATCATGTAATCGCCTCTGGAAGTTTCTGTACAATATAAATTCTTTGTCATTTTTTCCTTCCCTGCATTAGCCAGCCGGGAGGGCACCACATGCAGCTTTGCCGATCCGGCCTTCGTGGTGTACTCGTCTGTGGCCTCCTTCTACGTTCCCTTCATCGTAACTTTGCTGGTGTATGCGCAGATCTGCGTGGTACTGCACAAACGAGGTAGACGCACCGCCCCACCGCGCAGACACGGTCTGCACACACAAGGCGGGGCTGAGGCAGGAGAAGGTCATCGACACAGGAAGGTAGAGTCACAGATTTGAACGTCAACTAAAAAAACTGTTTTGAGGATTCTTTAAGTCATTGTACTGTTTCAGATTAATATTTTAAAATTAGAAAACATTGAGTTACGAGCAAACTAACAAACTGAGGCCTCTGCTCATTAGGCCAGTAAGAACAGGAAAAGTACTACGCTGGGATATCTTGACCTGTCTTTTAACTGTTGTTGTCTTCTACAGTGTATGTGCTCCATGCACTCTAGAATAGACTCCGGTCAATACATTGGCACAGATATATTGATATTGGTGTATATTTTCACTTAAACGTAACAAAAAACCTAAACAAATTTAAGGGACCCTTATTAAAAAAGTTTATGTTATGTGTTTATGCTTAAAAAAAAGATTTTCAGCCAATGTGTTTTAATCAAAAAACGTTTTTTGCTCTTTAAATATCGATATCGACATCAACTTTGAAAACATCTGGTGCCGGTTGGGCTTTTCCCAATAATACATTTTCTGTTTCTATGCTGCCTCCTTCCCTTTCAGAATAAGTGTACACAACCAGAGGATGTGAAGTTGTGCACCCTGATGCTGAGGCCCGCCACCGCTGGCCCACAGCGCAAGAAAGTGGTGAGTCTGTTTGGCTCAGTGCAGTCTTTCTCTTCACTGTCACTTTCTGTCTTTCTCATACAATCTGCCTTCTCTGCAGTGATGCTCTGCCTGCTTCCTGTTGTCCCTTCTCCTTCTTACATCCATAAATGTCCCACTGAGTCCCCTTTCTCCACCCTTGTTTCATCTTTACTATCAAGCATCCACACCTTTGTTTGTCCCCCAACGCTTACCCCCTTCACCTTCCTCCTTCCTCCCTCTCTGTGTGTCAGACCCTGGTAAAGGAGGCGGTGGTTCACCCCCTCGAAGTGGAGCCGGGTCAGTTCCTGCCGCAGACCGAGCAGAGCCTGGCTCCTCCTCCTGCTCCCCAAACCTCCTCCCACGCGGGACGGGCCAGGATCTCCCTGGCCATCTCAGTTGGACCTGCCCCAGTTCTTCCCTCAACCGTGACACGATCGGCCCTGACGCCTCGCCCCCCCACCCTCGAGGATGGAATGAGGGGCCGTGAGGGATGGAGGGAGCGCAGCGGAGGCAGAGAGAAATGGGGGATCACCAAAGACAGGGTGAGAGGGAGGCTGTCGCAGCAGAAGGAGCGGAAGGCGACACAGATGCTCGCTATTGTGCTCGGTGAGTGGAGGGAAGTACAGACTAACTGATGAGATGTTTGTCTTTTGACAGTGTGCACATACTCGTACACTTTTAGCCTGTTTCACTGTGTCTGTGTGTGTGTGCACAAAGCTGCCTACTATTATACCTATACAAACAAACTAGTCAACATGATCTTTTTTCTAATATTCTAGTCACACAAATCTAATAATATCTAATATGCATATGAAGTAATAAAGTAATTCTATGCAAATATAAAGACATTACTGTAATTAGTTAAATTCCACCTCACATTACCTTCCATATTTGACATGTGATTTCTGCTATGTCTTCATCTAGAGATGTAGAGTTCATTACTTTAACTTCTTATTTTTCACAAAAGGAAACTGATGTAAATTGTTTCAAAATAAACCAATACAAAAATCAAGGTAAGAATCTGATTATAAAATACCTTTTAACACGTAAACTCTACAGTCATTCTTTTCTACCCATTTTAAACTCTTTCTCTTTCTATTCTAACTTCCTATTAAAGGAGGCATTGTGTAAGCTGTGCTCATTACGGTACAAGAGCATCAACTGCAGTTGTCAGTTTTGTTCTTGCAGCAGCAGAAGCGACAACCCTTGGCTGAATGATGACAGAAAATCTTGCTAAAAATCTGTTTAAAATGACCTCTTTCTTGTAAGGCATTAGGTTATTTTTCTGTAAAACAATGAGTCTATTCTAGATGGAAAATTTTGTATACTTATATGGAGAAAACTAGGTTTTACTTATTTCAATAAGAGACACATTGTATTGTGTTTTGTTTCTCGTCTACTTCATCTGTTTTGTGATTTATGGGATTTGCTGCTGTAACACTGCAATTGGGATTGATGGGACTTTATCTGTTTATCTATGTACTGTTTCAGCAGTTTCATGATTCTGTGTGATTTACAAATGCAGAAGTTGGTGGGATATTCCATTAATTATATCCCTGCACAATGTGTGCCACATACATGTAGTGCGAAAAACACGCATACACTCATCCTCTAATCCACTTCCTGTCCCTGTTGCCAAGGTGTGTTCATCATCTGCTGGCTGCCTTTCTTCCTGACCCACGTGCTGAAGGCCCACTGCAGGAGCTGCTGTATCTCACCCTCACTGTACAGCGCCGTCACCTGGCTGGGATACCTCAACAGTGCCGTCAACCCTGTCATCTACACCACTTTCAACATCGAGTTTCGCAAAGCCTTCATCAAGATCCTGCACTGCTGAGAGCTGGAGAGATGAGAAGCGTCAACTGTCGAGAAAAAAAAGCCTGACGTTGGTTTGAGATCAGAGGTGAGAGAGTAGAGGAGTGAGTAAATATAAAGAAATCTATGGCAGTTTTGATACACAGGAAGGGGGGAGGTGAGACAACAGATTGGACAGCTGTTGAGTTAAGTGATACTTCCTGGAAAATTAAAAAGAGGAGGGAAATGTATCAAGCAGCTCAGACAAGACTGAAGAAAGACAGAAAACCTGGCCTACAGAGGGAATGAAAACAGGCAAATGACCTACTAAACGATCACAAAAAGAGAGCGTGTGACAAGTAAAAAACAGCTACAGGAAACACAAACAAGGCTGGAAGTATTAATGGAAAACAAGACATACACTGTGTTGTGTACATACAATCTGAAAAGGGAATATTTGAGGACTGAGGATCTCTCCACAGCATCCCGACTGAAAGACTCCACAGATGTGAGATTCCCTGAGACGTGACTGTTTTTCCAATACTTGATTTGTGTCAGACTTTCGCTGTTGTATTTTCTTGTAATCTCAACAAACGGCATCGTGTTGTTTGTGTGCATGTGCTCGTCTTTCTCAGAGGACTTGAATAGGAAAAAAACAAAAAAAACTTTGGTGTAAGAGTCCAGAGTGTTTTACTCTCACACCCAAGGCTCGATCATTCTTCACACTTTTTGAAAACCCACTGAAGTTGAGGTAGATTTCTTGATTTGGTGATTGAGTGCACATACTGAATCATCAGACAGTGAAGAGAGCTTTCATCTCATTTAATGTGTACATTTTTCCCTTTAAATAAGTGTGCACAGATGTAAATACATTAGGTGTTGTAAATAATCAAGTTGTGTTGAATATTTAAAAGATTCCTTGGCACTTGGCGCCCCTGAAATATCTGTCTTTTCTCACTGATTACCTTAAAACTCATACCGAAAAACACATCCTGCCACTGAACAGTGGTAGAAAGTTGGTTAAATTGCTTTGACTCCTGTACAATTATGTTACTGTGATGCCAGTCAGTACTATTACTAGAATTTCAATTAGCCAAAACACAGTCTACGATCAAAACTAATAGTTTTAGATTTGAGGAAATACACTTATTCTTGCCAAGAGTTAAATTATCTGTATAATAAATATGGAGCTGGAGCCAGGAGACAGTTAGCTTAGCTTAGCTTAGCCTATAAAGACTCAAAACAGAGGAAACAGCTAGCCTGGCTCTCTCTGATGATAACATTCACCTTCCAGCACCTCTAAAGCTTACTAAAAAACACGTTGTAGTCTGGAGTCTCCGCTGGTTGCCTGGCAACCTCAAAGTGACAACAAGACTCCAGGAAGTCACGGCTCTTGGTCAAGAAATAGTCCAGTGCATAACCCCCAGTAAATCTACCACATGTCCATCTTACACTTCGTTTTCTGTATGGATCAAACAAACAAGATGAAACGTGTTAATTAATGAGCGTTAGAGGTGCTGGTAAGCTGGTTCTTTTTTACCTCTGGACAGAGCCACGCTACCTGTTTCCCCTTTGTCTCCGGTCTTTATGCTAAGCTAAGCTAACTGGCCTCTGGCTCCAGCTTAACATTTAACGAACAGATATGAGATTGGCATTGATCTTCTCATCTAACTCTCGGCGAGAAAGCAAATAAGCATATTTCTCAAAATGTTGAACTATTCCTTTATGAAAAGAAAAGGCCATTGCAGGACTTGTAGGACTATAGAGATATTTCTAGGTAACAAGTATGAAAAGTCACATGTATCATTGCATTTACTTTACCCTTCAGCCGAGTTTGACTGTCACAGGAAAGGATATGAAAGTTTACTGCCAGTGACTGGCGGCTACCTGACAGTAACTCTGCTGTCCTGTCAGTAAACCCGTCTGATGTGCCTCTCTGCACCGGATAAAACAAATGCTATTAAATTGCAAATACTGCTACACCTCGAGGGCTGCTGTGGAAAAGCTGAACTGGAGGTCCTTCTCTCCTCCCCTGACTGATACCACAGGGAGGGAAAGCCGGCAGAGCTGTTTGTATCTGAGGAGTTCAGATTGGTGCGAGTTGCCAGTCAGTCTGATTGGAGTAAACAAGGACTCTGACACCAATACGGGAGCAAATGAAGCCTGCCTGCTTTATTTATTCATTCAGTCAGTCAGTGTCATGTGCAGGTGGGGAGGGTGCAACTCCACGCTCATGTTATAAACAACAAGCAAGCAATACTCAGACGTTTTTAAAGCTGCAGTTGCATTATAGATTTGTCTGAGGCGGCCCTGCAAATAACAAAATAACAAAATCAACACAACAGAAGCTCAGGGAATGGTTTAGAAGGAGTGTAAACACGGCAACGCCAAGAAAATGGAAAACAGTGACATTTTACACAACTAAATAAAACCAGAACATTTCACAAGAGAAGAGTAGTATGTACATATTTTTTTCAGTGAAATGTTTTCTGTTATTGTTTTATTTTTACTCCAGCGGCATGGCTCTATGGATGGCAATATCAGTCTTTCGGTGGGTCGGTCCAGATTGAAATATCTCAACAACTATTGGATGGATTGCCTTCACATTTTGTACAGACATTCATTGTTCCCAGAGGATGAATCCTACTGACTTTGGTGATCCTTTGACTTTTCCTCTAGCGCCACCTTGAGTTGCCATTTGTGCTTTTCAGTGAAAATGTCTTAACGATCATTGAATGGATTGCCATGAAATGTGGTACAGCCATTCATGTCCCCTTCAGAACTGTAATAACTTTGGTGATCCCTTAAGTCCTCCTCTAGTGCCATCATCAGGTCAAAATTTTAATTTTGGTTTATGACCAGATGCCTGTACTAAATAACTAATGACATTCCCATCAGCCTCAGCTGTACTTTGTGTTTAGCAAATTAGCAAATGTTCGCATTCTAACACAGTAAACTAAGATGGGAACATGGTAAGAATTGCTAAACATCANNGTGATAGAGTCATGTCTCCTCCACCATGTTTGATCTTTGAAGTGAACTCAGCAGTGTAACCTAGAAGATGCTGAGTAACACCATGACTGGGGTTCCTTGTGGCTGCCAGCACCTCGCACTGTCTGATGCAGTAATGTGATATGACGAACAAAATACCTTTGAGAAGACTGGACACACACACACACAGACTCATACACACAAGTATGCCTCTTCAGATTCATAACAGGAGTATGATTATTGGATACATATCTCTCAACTATGAGAAATTCAACTCCTTGACTCCTTGTATGCGTGTCTGTCCGTGCTGCCATTGTGTTCCTCAGTACTTGTGAGTGGGAGCAATTCAGTGTTGCGGTGTACATTACCCTCTGTTGTTAAACTCTGACCCAAGCTCACAATTATCCCCATGCATATTTCATAGACGCCCGATGACAAGAGTGCACGTATCCATTACTGACCTGACTGCTACAGCCTCACCTGTTCTGACCAGAGGAGAAAGATTAAGTCGGAGAGGGAAGGAGAGTACACTGGAAGGAGAAGGAGGAAGGTGATGAAGGGGGTGACACAATGAAAGGATTATGTGGTAACTGAGGAGAGGAGGAGGAGAAGAGTGGTAGAATCGCAAGAGAAGAGGTGACATACTGCAGAAACCTGTGCAAGCTGAAGATGATGGATTAACAGTGACGGAGCAGATATCTTTGGATTAAAGATGCACCAGAGCAAGCGGGCGTCTTCGGTGTCTCGTCACTGATGGCGCAGCGTTGATGCATTTCTGCTCCCAACTGTGGTAAAAAAAAAAAGCTGGTTTAATAAGTGGAGGAGACACACTCGGATGAATAATCGCAAGCATACAAATGAAGCTGACACGTGCAAATCTGTACGGCTGACATTCAGGTGAGAGCACTTGAGAAAATGTTTGGAGTCGGGAAAAGTGGTACACCGGTGTGATGAGATGTGAAAATGTGAGCCAGTCATGGAGGGTGTAGTATATTGAGCAAACACTGTGTTCAATCACAGATGTCTTTTTTTGTAATCAATACAAGTTAAAACAACTTTAGTAATATAACTCATAATTCTTACGAGAGTACTATTTGAGGCCTTATTTTGCATTTTCTCATTAATCCCATTTTTTTAATATGTATTAGTATTTGCCTCAGAGCAAGCTTGTATTTGGATGTTATCCAAATCATCCTTTTGATTTCTTTTGGGGAAAATCAGTTTAATTCCATCTCATACAGTAATTTAACCAGTCTTAATTACTATGACCCAATCTGACATTTGCTTAAAAAGAAGCAATTCACAAAAGTATTTAGAGTAGTGCAAGATAATGAAATGCACTTTGAAAGGCCATATTACACTTACTGTATTCTATTTTATGTGAGAATATCAGTACTCAGTATCTCAAAGTTACTCACAGAAGCATTATACCAAGCTCATGTTTTGTTGTCGCTGTTGTTTATTTTGCAGAACTCAGCTGAGGTTGACTTCCATTTCCGTGTCCCTCCTCTCAGCTCAGCCATGTCTGAAATCCAGCAGATCTTATCCAGACCAACACACATATGCTGCTAATCAGAACCCACAAGCTATACACTATCATCCCAAAGAACATGAACCCTGACTTTAAACATACTCTGCATTTCATGACAGCTGCCAGCGACTTCACAAGTATGGATTTGCAGGTCCAAACAGGCAGCACCAGCACTTCTGATGCACAGCCGCCAGTTGTTGCGTCAATCTATCCGTCCCTTGAGCACTGGTCATCAACATCTTTTCAAAGTCCAAGCAGTGATGAAGTATTGAGCATATCTTCTCTGGTCCCTTGTACAGTCCTCACACTTATGCCTCACTATAAACCTGCAGCCAATGAAAATTTATACCCAGAGCCTCCATCTTTTTCTGAAGTAATATCAGAGCCTCAACTTCCAGGAACTTCATCATCTCCCTCTGGTTCCTCAGAAGCCCAAGATCAAAATTTCCAGTCTTCACCGCTTCCTTGTAGTAATAATCCCCAGGACGTTCAGCAGAGGAAACCGTCAGATGGAGGCCCGCTAGAGGAGGGATCAGTAGGTCTCATGTTACCCAAAGATCTATCTGATGAAGAGCCAGGTATGGTAATAATTAAAGGTGTTGGTTCAATGTGGAGTTTTGATAAGACCCAAAGAGTCAGGCCTCACGTGGACACACCTTTCCGCATATGTGCACTTTTGGTTTTGCCCCTCAGTTCAAATTAAGGGAAATCTTAAAGGAATAGTTTGACATTTTGGGAAATACATTTATTTCGATAGTTAGATGAGAAGAGTGATACCATTCTCATGGGTTGAGGCAGGCCAGTTAAGTTCTTCCACACCAAATTGGGAAAAGCATTTCTTTATGGAGCTGACTTGGTGCACAGGGACACTGCCATACTGGAACAAACTGCTGCTCAATGTTCGAAACACACTTGTCTAAAATATCAATGTATGCTGTAAAATTAAAGGAATTGTTTGACATTTTGGGAAATACGCTTATTTGCTTTCTTACTGAAAGTTAGATGAGAAGATTGATACCACTCTCACAACTGTCTGTTCAATATAAAGCTGGATCCAGCAGCCAGTTAGCTTAGCTTAGCATAAAGACTGGAAACAGAAGGTAACAAAATCTGCCAACCAGCACCTCTAAAGCTCACTAATTAACACGCTATGTCTCATTTGTGTAATCCGTACTAAAACCAAAGTGTAAGAATAGCAATTTGGCTAGCTGTTCCACCCCGCTTCCAGATGTTATGCTAAGCTAAGCTAACCAGCTGCTTGCTCCAGCTCTAGTGGAGTATTGGAATAAGCATAGATCCCAAAATGTTGAGATATTCCTTTAACATTTCCCTTTTTAGAACTAATGTGCCTAGCCCAAACCCAAAAATACACAAAAATATACAGAAAGGTGTCCACATACTTTTGGTCACATATAGTATACTACCTGCATTTCCTTTTTATCATAGCAGATTTTTGCTCTATTGACATTTAACAAATGACACAGATACAGTTTCTTGTCACTGCTGGCAATAATGTCAGTGTTGTTTAATACAACAGGTGTTGCCTTCAGCGAGGACAAAGTAAGGTCTTATGATGCTAATTACATTTTCATATAACATTTCATCATAACATTTTTGCTGTTTTAATATCCATAACTTAGGGCAAGCTGACGAGCTGCTAAATGTCACAGGGAGTGCTGGCAGGGCTAGTGGGGCAGATTTGCATTTGTTAACACAATGCATTGTTTCATGTGCTCTCATTAGGAGGCTGATAAATAATTGAACCACATCCTTGGATCAAGACAGAGGAAATTAGCGGCTGAATCTATTGGGTGTGTTTGAGACCAATCAAGTGCAGTCTGAGAATTAAAGCTGCAATTCTATTTCTAAAATGATTTATTCCATGTGTGCCCTTCATGAAGTTCACAGGACTGTTTGTATATGGCAATAGTTTTTACACTTGACATACATTAATTGTAGATATTTTAGACTTGAGGATTACTTGTCTTACTGGTATATTGTTTTTAGCCATGCTAGCGGCTCTAGGGATGGCAGCACTGGTTTGTCGGACCACCACTTTGGTCCAGACTAAAATATCTCAACAACTACAAGATGGATTGAGATAAAATTCTGTACAGCCATTCATGGTCCCCAGAGGATAAAGCATACAGACTTCTGTGATTCTGTGACTTTTCCTCTAGTGCCGCCAGCAGGTTGACGCTTTTCGCTTTTACTAAAATATCTCAACAAGTATTGTATGGTTTGCCATGTAATTTGGTACATACATTCATGGTCACCAGATGATGAATTCTGATGACTTTGGTGATCCTCTTTTCCTCTAGCTATTTGTGATTTTGACTGAAATGTCGTGACATCTGTTGGATGGATTTCTATCAAATTTGGTACAAACATTCATCTTCCCCACAGGATGAATTGTAATAAATTATGATCTTCATCTAGCGCCATCATTAGGTAAAAATTTGAATTTGTCCAAATCTTTGGTTTATGACCAAATACCTGCAAACTAATGACATTCCCATCATCCTCAGCTGTCATTCGTGTTTAGTGCTTATCGGCAAATCTTTGCATGCTAACGCACTAAACTAAGATGTGTTAGCAGTTATCTCAAGTCAAGTCAATTTTATTAAATATGGAACAGATCTAGACCATACTCTTTATAATATTATTTACAGAGACCATGAGCAAGCACTTGGCAACAGCAGCAAGGAAAAACTTCCCTTTAAGGGGGAGAAACCTCGAGCAGAACGGGGATCTAGGTGGCCGGCCATCTGCCTTAACCGGTTGGGTTAAGAGAGACAGAGGGAGAGACAGAGAGAGAGAGAGCACTGCTGTGCCTAAGTAAAGCCTCACAGAGCCACTAGCATGGCTGTAGACTCTTACTCTTATTTCCGTTGCTTTTAATCAGCTGCAACATCTCTAATACTCAGTTAGCTGCTAAATTCTTTAGTTGCGTAGATGAGTGAAAAGCCACGTTAATGATCTACACACATCAGCCTCGCACCACTGAAAATCTGATCTGTGATAATTAATCCCTCTGGATAAATTATTCAATGTGTATCTTAAAACAAAAATACACAGCCAAGAGCCTATGTATTAAAAAGATCAGAAAGTCAAAGATGTGAGGTGACTATGTTGCTGATATAATGAGCACTGAACACACTCCCAGGCTCTTCATTTACACAGACCGGTCTGTACATTCTGCTCCTCTTGCTGGCTTTTGAAGTGATGACATAATTATCTTTTATAGTCACAATAATAAACAGCAAAGATTTGGCCCAAGAATTCACCGTCTAGAACAATATATAATACAGTGATTATGTGCCTTGCCTAGGTGTTAGAGACACTTCTGCTCCATCTCCTTTCAAGATCCTTATTATATAGTGTCCCATATACAAGCTTAATTTTGCACACTAGGTGTCTTGCCAGCGTTTTTCCTTAAAGATTAATCATTGCCACTGTCACTGTAGGATTGTTTCCATTGCGCACTGTTCTCTCACTTCTGGAAATGTCTGTGATTTCTTCATGCATGCCATTTGTCAGCCTCTCCTGAGCAAGCAGTCTTGGTCCATTGCTCGTGCAAAGTAACAGAGCCATCTATTTATCTATCTATATGTTCCTGACACCAACTCCCCTTTACCCAAAGTCCCAGACAGAGTGGTTTCTTACCAGCTCTTAGACGAGATAGGTACAATAACATTTCTCAGAGTTTCTCCAAAACACGGAGTGCTGAAGCAGTAATAACACCATAATGTGGGATGGTGCTGGTGTGCAGTCTATTTTATTGCAAGTCGACCTCAAAGTGTCCTTTGATACTATTGGTCACGATGTCATTAAAAGGGCCCATGGCGACGGATTTCTCGCTCCACCCTAGATTGGATTGCATCACATCTAACAAATAGAAAAAACTGGTGAAAATGTTTCATCATTCTCCAGAGGTCTATTCATTATCCCCTTCAGGTGTATTGTTTGTCATTTTAATTGTGCTTTTTTTACCAATACCATGTCAGTCATGTTGCCAGTTATATCTATCTAATGATAAGTAATGATCTAGGCAGTTTAGCTTTTGGCAAGGTTGTGAATAGATGGCACAACATGTGCAACTTTACTTAAAATGGAAATTGGCCCATAACATTTAGTAAACCAAAGTATCATGCAGCATGTTAAGCAGCTCCTAGCCTCTTTTTTTCTTCAAACTAAGAAACTCTGCTCTAATCTGACCTGTTTATCTCTTCATGATTTGGAAAGAATCATAAATAATTAAATGGTTTCATTTCATTAACTTTCATTTGTCAGGCACGTAGTGGTGGAGAAAACCAGTTTATCAGCTTATTCTCCAATTTAATTTAAGGAATAATGTTTGTCACACTTTCTAGTCACATCGTATACAGTATGTCACAGTATGCAGCATCAAACTGAAATAAGTTATACAAGGAAAATGTCTTTTTATGCGAAGAATAAATTACCTCCCAGAGTTCACGATTGACTCACCTTAACATTTACCACAACATCACGTCAGTCCCCCTGCTGCTGCAGAACGCTGCCGTGAGGCTTTTATCAAAAACTAGCAAGAAGTTCCAACTTACACCAGCCCTCGTCCGACTCAGGTGGCTGTCAGTCAAGCAGAAAATTGATTTCAACATTTTTTACCTACAAGGCATTGCATGCAGCTCATGCTTTACCTCATATTATGAATGGTGTTCTGTCCTCAGTTCACTCAGGTCCTCTGAACGGAGCCTTTTTGTGATCAAGTTTTTAACAGTGTCGGCCCAAAGACCCTCAGGCAGCTTGGCTCTAAACGCTAGACTGACCAGCTCAGTCTCTTGTTTGATCAATTACTTACAACACACCGTTTCTGTCAGGTGTTCTCTTCCTGTGTCGTGTGTTATGAATACATTTTGTGCTGTGTATTTATATACTTGATATTGTTTTATAGTGTAATTGAGCTTGTATGTGCTATACAAATAATGTTTTCTTACTTTCAAATTATTTTCATAGTCTTTCTTTTGGTATGAACTATTATAAATCATAAATTATTCAAAGTATAATAATACTGTATGTATCAAATGATAATGTGAAAACAATGTGATAATATGAAAAGGGTTCCTTGTAGTGGTGAACCTACAGAGGATTTTCACCTGAATCTGCAGCTCCCCTTGGCTTTACAGAGCTTTATAGTGAGTTTCAGCTCATTGTTTAGCTGTCCGGCCACAACTTTACTGTTATTTTTTTGTTTTTCCGCACAAGGCAGCTGTTTTCAGCAAAAACGCTGGTGTAGCCCAATCCTGAGCCTAAAAATTAAGAAAGATGATGAAGATTTATTTATTTATTTGCAGATTCACAGCCTCAAGCCTGTTCATCTCGTGAGCTGTTACTGATTGTGAGCCTCCCCATCATCATCAAAGTGGTCATCACCTCTGCTCTCTTAGGTAACCTACTGTACCTGTCTCCGTTAGATGTCAGATTTGACTTGCACAGCTTCAGATGTACTGACCCAATTAACAATGTGCTAGAAGTTCTGTTGATATACCAGTAGTACATTGACTTCAGCAGGTAAAAACAGTAATTACAGACCTCATCTCATTTCATGGTTACTGCTCCTGGTCTTTTTTTTTATCACGCTGCATCACTCACTCTCACATTTGAGAAAGTTTTTTTCAAAATGTCTATAGACTATGTGAAAGAACATAATATATCAAAGTGCTTGCACAAAGGTCACAAAGTTATAATCTCTTACATTAGAATACGCCACACCAGTATAATAATCTGAACAATAATCTAATATAATAATCTAACACATATAATCATATATATAATATATAACACCTCAGTGTGCATACGTATTGGGGTCTAGGCTGTAGTTTACCATAGACGGTGGGACCCTGACCAGACTTAATCTTGTGGGGCTTTTCTGTGATTAGTAATATAATGAGGATAAAATTCCAATGTAATAAGAAGAAAATCCAATTTAATGGGTTTTACACATTCAGTATGCCAGTTAATATGTCCCCTCTGAAGCTTTCCTTTCTCCTGAATTTTGAATGAATTTAAATGATTTATCAAGAGGAGTCTAAAAGGGCAAATACAGAATATTTTACAGTCTTTGGAACGTGTTGTAGGGTCAAAATAATTTCCTGAGGTTCAAATTTGTGTCCTTATTTTTAGAATCAACGGTTATTTTAAAAATGTGGACGGGGAATCTGTGTATCGGGAGTTTTGATCTTTTTAATTCTATGATGGTTCTGTGATTCAATTCTTTACTATTCAGGTAAGTTAACTTAGTTTGTAATGTCACTGCTTTTCTTCTCTCTTGAAATTAGTCAAGTTCCTGGTATTCCCCTCTGAGTTAGGTGAATCACCTCCTCTCTGTGGTGTAAAGGGGAACTGCAGTGTCCCAACTCAGCTGCCTTTTCTGCCTAAGAATCCAGTGAACCAGACAGAGAACATCACTGCAGGTAAAAAAATAAATAAATAAAGATTACACTGAATAAGGGTTGTTGGATTGTAATATTAACGTCATTATAATTCTCTGCTTATCTATCTTGGACAGAAGATGATTGTTATATCCATCAGCTGACTGGCAGTTATGGCCATAAGTTTAATAGCATGGAAGGGAATTTACTGGAATCATTTACTATATTAAACTGCTACTATAATCTTTGTAGACTGTTATAAAAGTAATTTTTAGTTTTTATTGCATGTGTCTGTATCTTCTGTCTGGCTTTTTTCACTTAGCATACGTCCCTTCTTATTCATCTTCTCACACCCAGACTGCCCAGCTCTGGTCAGTGATGGCCGGCGTATTGTTGGCGGGATGTTTGCGGCCAAGGACAAGTGGGGCTGGCAGGTCAGCATGCACTGGAGAGGGAGACACGTCTGTGGAGGTGCCATCATCTCCCCTTGCTGGGTCATCACTGCAGCTCACTGCTTTGTTGAGTAAGAGGTGGACATGGGGAATTAAAGTAAGAAAGATGGGTCATCAGGGAGTATATTCAGGAAACTCAAAGTTCGATGCCACCAGGTAGTGCTACATCCTGTCTGCATATCCATACTCCTCAGCAGGGAGGGCTGTAATCAAAATAGAATTAGTCTGATGTAATCAGGTTCAAGTCAAGCACAGGTAAAAGAGAAATTGAAGGCAATTCAGTATCCCCATCAAGACATTTTGCACATTTTGTATAATTGCAGCAGAGTTTCTTGAACATCACAGACGCAGATCTGTCTGCAGGGGCTCTCTACTAGCCTTGAACATTGAATTTGTATTTTGAGCAACACTACAAACTATAAACAGCTTATTAAATTGTTTGTAGTGCTGAAGCAGAAATAAATCATTGTTGATCAGAACTGCAGGGCAGTTTGGGTATGACTGGACTGTAAACTATGATTTACTTGCATTTATTAAGTAGTTATGCAGTAATATTATGAAGTAATACATTTAAAGATTGTTAGTGTCATTTTCTCCCTGCCAAGAACTCACAACACTGCTTAATCGCTCATTTGTTGATACCTCCACACCTGACAGAGAGACAATTTGGGCTGGAAACAACTTTTTCCAATGTAATAAAATAGAACTTTTAAAGTGGGTGCATTACAGTGTGTGCTCTTATGATTACATACTGTTTTTTTGGACTCAGCACCTGGACAAGAAAGATTTATATGTTTTGCACATTAATTTATAGTGTTTTTTCAAGTAATTTATTCCAATAACACATACAAAACGCAAGAGTCGATTTTAGTTAATTGTAGTGGCTCACTGCTGTTTCTGCAGGAACAACATGCTTGAAGTGGCTGACTGGCTGGTGGTGGTGGACACAGTCAGCATCGCAGACAACTCTCTGGGGAAACGTTACAGAGCACTGCAGGTCCTCTACCACCCTCGCTTCAACAGGTACAACAACGACTATGACGTGGGCCTGCTGCGCACCATCACTGACATGGACATGAAAGGTAAGAGGAGGGGGCTCCAATCTCTCGGCAGGGCTGGACAAAAACGCACCATGTACCTTGTTACACTTCATAAATACTGTAGGCTAACTGCCCTTTACGCGTATAGAAACAGATTCCAAAATAGGCCTAAATGTTTCAGTTTAAATGATGGGGTCTTGAATCTGTGTTTTGAGGGGAAAAAAAGGCAGTTAAAAGCTACTTTTTTGCTAAATTGCTATGAAACTTGCAAAACCGAATGTGGCTTAACAAGGTGGCTAGTCAGAGACTTGCAAATGCCAAGTAAGTGTTCAGTCTTCTCATTTTTTTCCAATCATCTGTTGGTATTTCCACCATGAACTGGGTTGCAACATGTGCTCACATCACTGTATTTGCCATCAATGTATTATTGCCCAAATAAGCATTTGATTTTACAGAAATTAGATGCGTCATGGATACTTTTGAAATACAAATTCTTCAGAAAGTACCTTGATACAAATTAAATGACACATGTAAACACGTTTATACAGATAAGTGAGCTTGTCGTTTTAAATAAATTTGTATTTCAAATACATCTGGTTAAATACAGCTGATCTGTGTTGAGTATTAATTTCAGTGCAACACCATTTCTGCTTAATGACATGCACCTACGTACTGTACCTACTACTAGCAGAACTTATCTCTTTGTATAGCACTTTTCAAAGCCCAGTTAAAAAAAAACACCTCACAAAGGAGAAAACAAAAAGACAAAATCCAAAACGTAAAAATGTTACATGCTTGTAAGGAAAACAAGAAAAGTGACAGACATTTTATAGGTATGTAGAAGAACTTGGCAGGAACAAAACTGAGAATATGTGGTATCATAACCATCAATGTGTGGTAACCTTTATGTCTTTATTGCTTTGCTTATAAATGTAAGATTATGCGTCAATCTGATTACTGTGTGCTGTTTGTAGGTGGGGTACGACCGGTCTGTTTACCCAGTCCGAGCGAGTCCTTTCCTCCTGGAGCGGCCTGTTGGATCACAGGCTGGGGATATATTCATGAAGGAGGTGTGTTACAGTGACACAAACCCTCCGAATGTGCTTTTTATACCTGACAGCATCTCCTTTGGTCCCAGTTCTTCCATCTTCTTAGTTCCCCTTTTTGTCCCTTTTCAATGTAATAATAATAAAAAAATAATGGTCCACACAGCTGACCCAAACCCTTTGTGGATCTAAAAATAATTTGACCCCACCAGCCACCCTTAACAATTAAAGCTGAAACTCTAAATTATCAAGTTATTTATTTAATTTTAAAGGGACCATGTAGAGTTTAAACATAAATGTCACCATTTGATGCACTGTACCAGATAATAGCTTTAAGCTAATTCGCATCTGTAGTCCCGTGGCAGGTCATTGCTTTTCCAGTCAACTAAAATTTAAATCAGTAAAGAGAACAAAAAAACCATGTTTAAATTTAAAATTATATATTTTTAATACAGTTTCCTTCTTGTTTTTCACTATACAAAGTGAAAAACAGACTTCATCCTTGTAATTTGCTCCTTTGGGTGCCCCCTGGCAGCTACTAGGCCTGAAGCAGCTTCTTAGTTTGTAAGCTGTTAGGCTCATTGGCTGCAGTCTGAGTTAATTTAGACTATTTAAAAGGCATTTTCTTGACCTCCCTTTGATTCATACACTTACATCACAGTTACTGTGTAGCCTGTCTTTACTCCTTTCTCTTTCTGTTCTCTGTCAGGCTTTGTGTCAAATGAGCTAAGGCAGGCTCAGGTCAAGGTGATAGCTCAATCTGTCTGCTCCCACCCGAGCGTCTACGGCGTGTACCTAACCCCTCGAATGATTTGTGCTGGCACCATGGACGGAGGAGTGGACTCCTGCCAGGTATACACCCAGTGATATAAAATCTCCTTATAAACCTACCTGATACAGGTTTATGGACAATATTTTTAACTATACAATAGATAATCCAGGTCAAACTTGCATCAGTTTCACTTCAGTCACCATAAAATCTGCAAACATTATTCAAAACCTGGTCTACAATGGTTGCTAAGTGATTTGGTCCTGTGTTCAGGGAGACAGTGGTGGACCCCTGGTGTGTGAGACAGCCAGTGGGGACTGGAGACTGGCAGGGGTGGTAAGCTGGGGGGAGGGCTGTGGACGGCGCAATAAACCAGGCGTCTACAGCAGAGTAACCCAACTGATCCACTGGGTTGAAAGATATATAGAGGTACTGTATAGAGTGATGTCCCTCTCTGTCCCTGTATGAATGTGTCATGGTCAGACAAGCTTTGTTTCCTGATTTTATAGTTTAGTTACAGCTGTGTCACATAGATTGGATTGTTTATGCGCTGCTCTCAAAATTTAAATGGAAATTATGTCAGACTGGGAAACAGATGATTTACAAGCTGTGCCCAAAATGTATTGTTTTTATTTTCAACCATGAACTCGGGAGGGAGAACAATTTGACTATCTATTGTGTGTACTCTTATAAAGCAGGTTCAAGGTATAAAACTGGATCACCTCATAACTCTTGGGATTGTCATATAAACAATGAGTTTTTAAAAATTGAGAAAGTATCTTTTATGTGCTCATTCTTCCCAATATCTGCTGTTCAATCTATGGTGATAGAAACCACAATGTTTACACATTTTGATAAACTGTTCAGCACTATGCTCAAGTGTGGGAAAAAACAGTTTCCTTACTAAGAGATAATGAGGATACAAATCAGTAAAGAGTAGAGACAGTAAATCCACTTATTGGCTCAGTAAGCCATGCTAAATGAGAGCATTGAATGACCTACTGTAACTTTTTATACCTTCCTGGATTCTTTATTGGCAGAAGACACCCTAACCATACAATGTATTTACATTTAATACATTTCCTTCACGGAAATATGTACAAAACTATATTTTATGTTGATACTGACATTTTCACTTTTCTATTTGTGCCACAGGACAGACCAGAGGAACCGGAGGAGACAACGACAGCCATGACCGACACCTCACTAAAACCCGACACTCAATAAACAATAGGAAAGCAAATCACCTGTATCTGCTTGTTTGTTATAAAATGAACAAAAATCATTACAATATTATGGAAGGGTTACAAGGTGTCCCACTCAGTACATGTCTTGGTCACAATTCTTGAAACAAACAAAAACAAGCCATCTTTACCAAAAATCTCTGTCTTTGTCGTGTGTTTATGACAAAACAAACAAAGAAACAACACCAACCTATATATGGTTATGAATTTCAGCCATCAACTCTCAAATATCAATACTGGTTTTAGTCACAAAAGCCCAGTATGGGTTGGGCAGTAGAATACTGCAGTATATAGTCCTCTGTGATGAAAAACCAAAAAGCTTCTTCTATGTTATTTGTTCAACTGAATACTTATATATATATATATATATATATCTTTTTTTTTTTTTTTTTTTTTTTTTTTTTTTTTTTTTTTTTTTTTTCTTTATTTCTTTATTTATTTTTAATTTATTTTTTAAATAAGTAAACAACATTTCAACTGAGGCATTTTTGTATGTCAGGTGACAGCACTTTTTGTATTACACTGTAACCAGCTGTAGTTAGGCTGGACTGATAAAGAATATGTCACCAGTCACGTAGGCCACTGTTGCAGCCTTCACTTTAATTGTGTATGTGGTGTGTGTGCGCATGCGTGCACTACAACAGACAGTAGTGACCCGTGTCTGTGCTGTAACAGATCTGACCCGCTCAGACATGACTGAGGAGGAAGTTGACCGGCAGGACTGTAATGGACTCACCCACATTTGGTTGCACAATAACAAACATTGGCTATGGCCCCAGTTACAACCGCTGTAAACGTGAGTGACACTGTAACACCACCATTATCTCTGGGTTCATCCGAGGTGAGAGTTTAGGGTTTCAAGCGACTCTGAGCTGAGTTTTTCTTGTAGGAATTAGACATTATTAACTGGAAGACAACGCGGTTGCATCGTTACAGGCTCACAACTGCAGTCTGGTGCCTACGTGCGTCTGAACTGCTGTCTGGATTAGTGTCTGGTGGTGCAATCGGGAAATTACCGGCGAACGACAATGTGCTCGGTAATAAACAGAGTGAAACCAGTTCAGCGGGCTCTGGCTCTCACGTTTCGCCTCAGAGCAAACACCGAGGGCTTGAGTTACTCAACAGCCCAGAGCAGACGCTTCTGTCCCGGCGTAAGTACTGGCATTGACCCGCTACGAGCTACCAGCAGATCGTACTGCTCCAGGATGGCGCTGACCGAAGGACTGCTCTTCAGACAAGTAGGTTTATATTAATATGTTGTTTTGCTTCAGTTCAGGTTAATTTATCAGCTCCAACACATGAAGAAAAAGTCAGCAGTATTTGTAAATAGTTTTGCCTCATGCTAGCGTTAGTAGCATGAGTGAGCTAGGCGGAGTTAGCATTAGCTTAATTATCTTGCTGTTAAGTTAAGTTCAAAGTTGTGGTTTATTTTAAATTGAGCCAAACTAAGTTATCGGATTCATCTCTGGATTGTGGTAGTGGATTTTTCAGCCAAACAGGTCCGTTACCTGCCTCAATCTGCTCCATGTTTTTGTAATAAAACTTGATGACCGTATGTACTGTAATGTTTTGGCTGAAACATGATGAGTTTGCACTGGACGTGGTTATGCATCTTGTCCAGTCTGATAGTGTTACAGCAGAGGAGAGACATTTTTTGAGTTGACAGTTTATTATTTACCTTGGAAACAGCAGTTGACCAAACCATCTCAACTCAAGGTCCACTTACTCACTTTTTCTGCAGCTTTCAACTGTATCACAGGGTCCTAATATGTACATTTCCATGACAATGCAAGCTAAATCTGCTGATGAGAACTGTGTGATATATTCAAAAGCTCCAGAGCAAGTGAGTCAGAGGGCCTTGAGTTGAGATTGTTTTGTCAAGGTATATTTTTTGTATGAGTAAAGGTTTCCACTTAAGTAGGTATTAACATAACCTTTGGTTATAAGTACAAAATATATATTTATCACTAACACTGTAAGCTGTCCAGATACTTAAAAAGCACACATTTTGCATTGACAACAAGTAGCTTCACATCATAATCTCTTCTAGAGCTGCAACAATTAATCAATTAGTTGTCAACTATTATGATAATCGAGTCATTTTTTAAAGAAAAAGTGTCCAAATTCTGTGATTTCGGCTTCTCAAATGTGAATATTTTCTGGTTTCTTTAGTCCTCTCTGACAGTAAACTGAACTGGACAAAACAAGACATTTGAGGACATCACCTTGGGCTTTGGGAAACAGTGATCGACATTTTACACCATTTTCTGACATTTTGTGGACCGCACAACTAATCGATTAATCAATTAATTAAAAGGATTGACAGATTAATCGATAATGAAAATAATCGTTAGTTGCAGCCCTAATCTCTTCTATCTCTTTCTTATTCTTTCTCTCTCTCGCTCTCTCACACATGTATACAAACACACACTATCAGAGGAGGACGGGGAGGATGTGCATCACTACCACTCATTGCCATCCTTTGTAACTGATTGCTGAGTCACTCCTGTGCCCTCACCTGTTTTTTTTCTGTTCAGCTGTTCGAATCAGAGAGCAGCACCTACACCTACCTGCTGGCAGACACAGAGACCAAGGAGGCGATCCTCATAGATCCTGTACTGGAGACCATAGACAGGGACCTGAAGCTCGTACATGAACTGGGGCTCAGTCTGAAAGTGGCAGGTATCTAACTTTCTGTGGATAAGAGATATGGTGTTATTTCTTAAATTCAGACAACTTTTCAACTCATCAGCGTCCCATCTTCACCATCTTCCAGTATAAACCTCTTGTTTGTTTATTTGTTTATTTATTCTTGACTATGAACTCAGTTAAGCCAGGCTCCTAGAGAATAGATTGTGGGTTACTCATGTCAAAAGACTCCTATGGCTGGGCAATATGGCTGAAATCAATATCAAAATATTAATATGAATATTTTTCCAATATTTCTATATGTAACACAATATATAAAATGTCACAAGATTACGTATAAAATAATGAAACAGATCTTCAATATAATGACCTGGGTTCCTCCGTTATCAGTCACAACAGACAAGACTCTAAACACATAAAACAAAAAACCTTAATTAAAAGTTCAGCTAAATTAGAATTAGCTTGCAATCATTAATTTGGACAACAGAACTTTGTAAAACATGATTTTACGCCAACTTTTTGATGATACTGAATTATTGCCATATTATTTTTTTTTCCTGATAGTGAACACCCACTGCCATGCGGACCACATCACAAGCACTGGGCTAATGAAGAAGAGATTGGTCAGGCTGAAGAGTGCAATCTGCAAATTCAGTGGTGCCTCTGCAGATATCCTCCTGTCAGAGGGAGACAAGATCGCCTTTGGAAAACATGTAAGAAGAACATATTACTTATTTCATTGCATAAAATCAAAACCCTCATTTTAGAGAGATTGACTGGGTTTAGATTTAGATGAATCAGTGTGTCAACATGTAAACTGCTATATAGTATTGTACGTCTTTTCAGCATCTTGTGTCTTGATTTGACTCTCTCAGCTTGGTAATGCATACGGACACACCCATGTATACTTTCATGTTGTATTTTGGATCTGTACCATCTGTTGCTCTGTAAAGAACTTCAACTTAGTTGAAATTGCTTAATAAAATATTTTTTACATGCCTTGAGTTGACCTTTGTCTCTTATCCCCTCCAGTATCTGACAGTGAGAGAGACACCGGGACACACCGATGGGTGTGTGGCGCTGGTGTCAGGGGATCAGAGCATGGTGTTTACTGGGGACGCTCTGCTCATCAGAGGCTGTGGCCGGACAGACTTCCAGCAGGGTAGACATACACTTTCACTTTGTCCTAATACTCTCATATCAAATGCCTTGTTGTTCTGAATTTTTTATTCCTTACACACTGGCTGAAAGAAAAAGCATTTCTTTTTGTAATGCTGCTCGAAAAAACAGAAGAGGGCAGTGTTGCATGTGTTTTCTTTTGGACTTGTTTAATCTTTGCAAAATGTTGTCTCTAATTCAGGCTGCGCGAAGAAGCTCTATGAGTCAGTCCACCAGAAGATCTTTACTCTGCCTGACCACTGCCTCGTCTACCCTGCACATGACTACTTAGGTTGGCTGAAAACTCACACATCTGAACGGTTATGTCATAACTCATGGAGTCACTGGTGTAATAACTGGTTCCGAACGTAGACCAGTATAGTATTATAAAAGTCTTTGCCGGTATTTTCCCACCTGCAGCAGCCAATACTGATATAATACACATGTTGTTATAAGAGTGTTTGTAGAAGTACAAGTGAAAACAGGTCAGGCTTTTCAGACATGCCTCTCGTAATAATAATTTACCTTTAATAGTTTTATTTTGATGCTAATTTGATACCTATATAAAGTGAAAATAGATCAGAAATATGCCAGAATCAAATATCAAAGTTGACAATTATGTGCTGATAGATCGGCGTATATCTGTGTGCCTGCCAGCGCCGTGTGATTTCTCTGCACTTACCGAAAACTATATTTCTTTTGATTGATCAGTGAGGTTCAACATCTGGTAAACATTAAGACTGCAGTTACCATTATGACATCTTGGGCTGTGTCTGTCTTTGTGTATCAGGTCAGACGGTGTCTACGGTCGGTGAGGAGCGCAAGTTTAACCCACGCTTGACCAAGAGCCTGGAGGAGTTCGTGACCATCATGAACAACCTGAATCTACCCAAGCCTAAGAAAATAGGTATCAAAAACTATTTTTCTATGGTTCAGCCTTCACTCATGCTCTTGGTAGTAAACATAATTCAAATTCCTGGGCCAGAAAATAAAATTTTCAAGGATGTAACACCTCAGTGCTTACTTACACTTAAGATAATTAAAAAGATCTTGCTTGTAACCATACATATGTTTCTGAAAACAGTTTGCATTTCTTCTTTACAGATGTTTCAGTGCCTGCTAATCTGGTGTGTGGACTACACCAAGTCTGAATGTCCTGCAAAAGGGAGGATTTTAATCAAATCGGCTACATCATAGCAAAGTGATTAACCTTTATATGTTTCTATCTGAGCAGGATCAACCAAAAACTGCTTACCATAAAGTGCTTTAATATGTGTATTAATGTAAATGTAAAGATGCATATTTGCACAGCTGTTGTCATTTGGAGAGCAGCTACTGACATCATTGTGATCATGCTTGAAATAAAAATGCAATCAGTTCTATTTTAGTGGTTAGAAATGAGTGCTAAATATCTGTACATGAGGAATAACCACTGTTACTGTTTTTTTTTTATTTTGATTAAATTTAAATGTTAGTATTTTTTTTGTCTTTATTCAGCTGTGTTATTATGAATTGGGGAGGAAATTTACAAGAAGGAAAGCTCAGATAGGAATGTTCCATTCAAGGTTTGGTTTAGTATTCATGAATGCTTAACTGGGACAATTGAGTTCTTCCACAAGGCCTTTCCAGTGATTCCGGCCTCCTTTAGCCAAGGCCTCACACACTCGCACTCAGTCACACACACCACTCAGACTACTGCCAGCCACGGCTTTTTTGCATAGCAGGAAAATGAAACTACGCTATTTGCATTCGGAATCTCTGAGGGCCAAGTTTCCATTGACAACAATGGCCATGCGTTTGTGCTCTCATCTGTTCCTCTAGATGTTTAACAGACGAGGGTGTATTGAAATGTGTGTCATTGTCCCAGAAAGATATGAAGAAGAGCATCCATGGCAATTATCAACATGGTGAAGTCTGCTTCTGGATTTCCAGATGTTCTGTACGTGCTGCTCTCAGCCTGCTCACCAGCCAGTAAGACAGGTTTGTTTGGGAGTGTCGGCCTCTGACTCAGCCACACGCCTCTGCCAGAGAAACTCGCACATGTGATAGTATGCTGTATGATAGTGTTGGGCTGATCATGGGCTTTTAAGGGCCTGTATCAAAATCAATGTCAAGTAGTATTCCTCCTCAGATTTTGACTCCTACCAGGATTTAAAGGAACACTCCACTGATTGTACACTGTTCAGTTTACGGGTCTCTGGGAATAACACTCACCACGTGAAAACAATTGTATAGTTTCCTCTGCGGCTGTGGAGTGAGCTTTCTAAAGTCTGGAAAAATAGTTGGTTAGGAGACTACAAATTTGTAGCAGAAAGCCTGTTACAAACTGGGGGTGTGGAGTGTGAAGGGTGTGGGTGTTTAACAGCCAGGGAGGGTCTAATAAAAGATTAGAGTTTCATTACTGGAAATGCAGGTTCCAACATTTAATCTTGACCCATATGAGGGGCTAAAAGTCAGGATATCTCTGCTTCTGTTGCGTACATTTTGACCAATCTTTTTATTTCCAGTCTCATGTGAGCCTCCCACCTTTATGGAAGCACAATATTTAATCGCTGGAGTACCCACTTAACTTTCAGACGATTACAGGAAACTAAAATGCTCCTCGGCCGCCCATTAAATTCATTTGAATGAATTAAGAGCCCTTGAATTTACCATAACCCACCATGCATCGTAAAAATCAAGAATAGATTACTTTAGAGGAACATTATCAGACAACTGTCATAATAATAATAATAATAATGTATTTATGGTGTTTCTTTGTAGTAGTGGTTAGGGAGGATCCACCATCATAGCAATGGACTTGTTTACTAATAAACAGGAATGCACCCATCTGATACGCCCAGTCGCACTGATACTGACCTTATGAAGCAGATCGGGTATCAGCCATGATGTGACCAATCCACGTTAAATACAGTTACTTTGTCAATGTCATTAAAACCTTCAGTGTTTCCTCGATCAGTTCCGTTCATTTAATCAAAAGTTTTTAGAGCAGCAATCTCTAACCTCATGTTACCTTCCATAAAAATGGTTCCACATAGTGAGATATACAGATTTTAAATTTGGGAAAAAAAGAGCACTGTTATCATGTCTGCAGAAACCCTGAGTTGAGGTTTTGGCATCAGAAGAGAAGGGTTGGATCGTTGCATCCCTATTAATAAAAGGCCAATATTGTCCTGATGCACAGCACATCGGTCTGCTGTATTTAATCCAATGTGATTCCTTTCAGCTGCAAGTCCTTTTATTGTTATTTTGGGTTTGCATTTGAAATGCCCGCAATGTTTTAAACTAATAATAGTACATAAAAGAAAGTGTAGGTTAGAGAAAGAGTTATCTGTCGGTGGGTGTTGGCTGGTCACAGTGTGTTTGTGTGTGTCAGTACACACACAAACACACCATCCACCAGCTGTCTCTGTCAGCACTTGAGACAAACAACATTATTGGACAGCTTCTGCCTCACCTAGTGTCCTCGCCGACAGACACCTGCATTGTTTTCATTCAAAACAGGAGGTGCATGTGACCGTTGTCGCCATCAAGCTGAAGATATGTTGCTCTAGAGGCATTTCCACGCAAAATGGTCCTATTCTCTTGATCCTGTTTCTCCGCTGGGAAGCGAAGGTGCCAGCTGTCCTTTCACCCAGTCTGTGTCACCCATCTGCCAGCCCTCTTTCAGCCTCTCCCTCAGCCCACTTACGCTGTGCCACCATGAACCTACTGCCCATTCTCTCTCACACCGGCCACATGTCACTGGAATGAATCTATTACACTATCAGCTCATTCAGAAAGAGCTGTAAAGAGGCCAGCCGGGGCGATAAAGCCCTCAGAGTGAAGAGCAGATTTTCCCCAACAGACCCTAAAGAAAATACTCCTATAGGGACTTAAAGTGTATCTGTGGTACCTAGTATTGAGTTCAGAGTGGTCTTATACTTGTCGGAAATGTTTTTTATCTCCTACAGTGTCAATAATTGTAGAGTTTTTGGTATTCGTCAAACATGTCACTAACATTTACTACAGGAATTCACATTGCTCTGTTGCTCAATAGTAAGTTTACAGTGACTGTCTAATACTTTATGGTATTTTAATCTCTACTGGGATCAATATAAGACTGCTGTAGGGACTTACACTGTGTTTGTGTTACTCAATAGTAAGTGTTCCTAAAGCACTTTATGTGTGTACATACTCTCAGGCATCCAGGTCATGGGATTTCTAATAGTACAGTGGTAAGTCACACTGCCTTGGTGGTCATGGAAAATCTAATAGTACATTTTAAGATAATCATATTACCACTCTAATATCCTGGAGGGACTTTTGGTGACTTTGTTGTATTCTATAGCAACAATGTAACACTTAATATAATAGATCATTTTTTTCTATCGTTATTATCATGATTTTTTTAAGGGACTTGGTGTGACTTCATATTATAAAACGATGCATGTGTTAGCACTGTATTATTCCTGTGTTGCACATACACTAACATGGTGTCTGTGTTGGGGGAGAACGGGTTCAGTTGGAACACCTCCTTCCCTCCATCTATTAACATGCTTTAGTGACGTCTCTCTGCCCCCAACAAGAAGCAACTCTCACATATTTAGCTTACTCTAAAGACAAAGCAGTTTTTAAGGAAGCCTACATTTCTCAAAAGCCCTGCACACCTGTGAAGACTTTATTTGGTTTGTCCGATCACTGTATGCTACTGAGTGTGCGTAGGCAGTAGTGAATGAATGAACAACTGATTTCGGACACAACCCTCTTCTTGGTACTGTGTGGCCGTGTACAGACTGTGTTTGACTGACGTCTCAGTGATGCTCCTCTTAACTTTGTTACACCTGTTAAGGTGGAACAAATTCCAATTCTCCAAAACCCGACGGGCACAGTTTGAGCCAGTCGGGTGTGGTTTCCATTCCATTTCAATTAGGCGCAGAAATTTGACGTTTATGCCAACTTGAATCGGCGGCCCTACCACGTGTACCAACAGCATCGTAAACAATATAGACGAATAAACACATATTTCTCACGGCTTGTAGTGGCTGAATATAAATGGAAAATGTGCTGAAGTGTCTTTGCCAACACTTAAAAACTGTGAAAAATTGATCATCAAATTAAATTAAAGTTCACCACAGCATCTCTGAAACACCTGTAGGGGTTGTGTGTAGAATTTGAAAATTTTCCAACTTTGGCGCCCCCTCAGTGGTAATACCAAAAACACACTCTGACAACTGAGCCACAATTCAAATTCATAAACGTGTTAATAAAGTCGTTCATAAACTTACCCAAACTATTATCGTCCTTTAAACACATTTTGGGAAAAAGTGTGAGAGAAGCAGATCCAGAGACACCTCATCCAGTACTGCATGATGGTAAAAGTATACTGCTCAGGCTTCAGCTAGCTTTGACCTTGGTAAAACAGCATTGACCCAGGTGTCAATGGTAGTATATGCAGGGTTATACATTTACAATTGATCCCCATGCCACGCTATATTTGACCCCATGTGCTTGTGAAGGGTTACATTGCAACACATTGTACCATTTATAAAAACACTGATTATACTATGTATTAATACAGACGAAGGACTGAACGTGGCTATTCTCGGAGTTCTTGGGCCCCAACCCAGAACCTCTGTGTACAGACTATGTATATGTCTCACTGCTGAGCAAAAGGTCCTGAAAAACTGAGGGAATATTGTTCACTTGGAGGTTGTCACAAGAAAGAAACCATCATGACACACTCAAAGAGAGTTTCTCCCCTCATATTACTCTATTAAAACCATGGGCCCTCCTACACTGCTGAAAGAATTCAAAAAGCCCTCATATGTGTGGTCACTTTTTCAGCTCAGGACTGGACCAAATGACTTTTGTTTTCTTAAATATGTGAAAATATGTTAAAATATTGGAACTGACCCCGAGCTCCCCTACTCTATTTTGCCCTTATAACTTCAGTCTCCTGCTGTATCGCTGTAATATTAAAATGTTCCCATGGGAGCTTGTCATGAAAAGTAAATTTAAGCGGCCTTTTACTCCACAGTGTAGGCTACTGGCAGTGTGCCTGGATGACTCTTTAGTTGAGCCACTCCACAATGAGAAAGCCCTGTCAGTTCCCAGAATAGAAATCCCATTTCGGTGCCGGACTTGAACGGGACTCTCGCTGCTGTCTGTGCAGCACAGAAACCGGCGGTGAGGTGAGGTCGGACTAAAAAGGATATGTGCTTTTTATTTATGCCTACAAGTCGACACACTTTTATTAGCCGGCCCCCGCCTCCGTCGTCCTCTCCCTCCTCCGCGTGTTTTCAGTTCAGTCTCACCTGTTGGCGCCGACAGCAGCTCACACTGATCTGTCATTTGTCCTGGGAGGGATCGAATCAAACCAGGTGAAGATAAAAAGAAACAGCAGAAAAGGGAGATAAAGTGGCCGTCAGCCTCACAGCAAACAGTTGGTGAGCTCGAAGCAACTTTACGCGATCCTGACTTGTGCGTCTGAAAGTGAAAGCGCTTTAAAAGTTCATGAAGTGACGTCTGGCTACAGTTTCCCCCCCTCGGATGTCGTCCGGCTTTACTATGTTATGACTCGGAGGAACTCTTGTCGTTTAAGTTGGATCACCTTTTCCAGGTAGGAGTTGTTGTTTGCTTTAATTCGCCTTTCTTGTTTTTTGTTTGGTAAGTCAGCAGAAAGGGTTTCCACCTCACTGAAAGCTCGTGCAGTTCCTGTTGTAAATATCAGGCTAAAAACAACTTCCCACGCGAGACAAAATGTTAAAGTGTGCTCAGATGACATTAATGTGTGTGTAACTGGAGCTTCCTGACATGTGAAAGTTAGGTGTCCCTCCTTTAGACTACATCACATGTACTTTTTAATCCTCCTGCACCCATAACAAAAGAGGAATCAACAAAGTTTCCTGATGTTGAACGCATTTACAAACTCTATTCCTGCTTGAAACTGTGAATTCTTTGGCTGTGATTGTAAATGAGTAATGGTTCATTGATTCATACCTAATGATGTTTCGTCCCGCCCTTTGGCCTAAATACAGACCTGCATAATAAAGATTATTCACCATTTATCTGTGAAAATACTCAGCAACTTTCTCTGAGCTATAAACTGCTGTTGCTCAGTCAAACCTTGTCCCATGACAATAACTTCAGTTTACATAAACTCCCTTTTTGTGTACAATGACCCTGAGATATCTGGCCGTTTATCCCTCCATCAGCACTTACAGGGTAAACAGAGTGGGTGGGAGTGAAGGTGGAGGGAGGATTGTGAGGAGAGATTGCCCCGGGTAGGGAGGGTTTGCTGTCTGGGGAGTTATGCCTTTAGTTGTTCTCTGTCTCTCTCTCTCTCTCTCTCTCTCTCTCACACACACACGACTTGTTTTGACCCGCTTTGGACAAATCTGTGTCTGAGCCCTGCATCCCAGGCCGTCATTAATGGATCACTCTTTTCTTGCATCACAACTCCCAGAGATTTACTCAGGCCAAAGGAATCTCATATCTCATGTCAGCACGGTCACACACAGTAGTCAGATGGGAACTGATCAGAGATTTTCTCTTACAGTAATATACCTTCATTTCTTCATTCAATGAGATTTTCCAGTTAAAGCCCATAGATATGTGTGTACAGTAAGGCTTAAAGGAAGAGCAAGTCAGCTTTTCCGTGTGTGATATTCAATGCTTTTCAGTAGGACTGCAACTAATGATAGACCTTTTTTTCACAGCAGATATTTTCACACAGTAGCACAGGTGTTACTAATAACATTAACATGGCTCTGTTGAGTTCAGTCGCTCCAGTAAGTCTTGATGGTGAGTCAGCACGCACAACACCCTGAAACTGAAGCAGCTAAATGATTTTTCCAAAACAAAAAAAGGTATTTTATTTACAGTGATCCTCACACTGGAGAAGATGGGACCAACAAATGCTTGGTATTTTAGTTATGGCTTGCTTTTTGATTAATCACTGTTCACAAATAATCAGTATTTTTCAGCTCTCGTTAGGAGGAGTTACTTTGAGACGAAGCATTGACATTTTCAGTTTTTTTTTCTTCTTTGCTTCAGCTGGATTCCTACAGTTCCCAGAGTGCCTTTCATTTTTTGTCTCAGAGAAATGACCTGAACTTGTTGCATAAAGTAGTTTGAAGTTATACTTTGAAGTGGGAAGAATACTGTTGACAGCTGAAGTGGAACAAGATGTTGAGATGTTGCACCCTTTAGTGCTGTGGCAGCATTGCATTCTGGTCAGTTGAGGCTTCTTGTAGGACTGGATATTAAATCTTGCTTTTTTTTTTTCCATTGCCCGGAGTATCAAAAACTGCACTGAAAGCTGGTATCAAATGTCTGGTCAGATTCGTAATCTTGTACCTGTATATCAGTTTCCTCCACATTAGATTTCTCCTAATCTTTAAGCCTAGATCTCGAGGATTGTCTGATACTAGATTCTGTGGGACTGACGCCAGAACCTGACATGTACAACTGATGATTGAAAATGCTGAAAACTCTTCTACGTATAAAGCTGCCATTGTAGTCACTGCACAACATTTCAAACTGACATCAGCTCGTCAGCCAATTTTCCACAGGAATGTAGAAAAATACACCACGAAACAACAGCAGACTGAGCCCAATACCACTAGCTTTTTTTTTTACAGTGCTGAGGTGTTTTAGGTCTGTCTGATTCAGAATGCATTGGCCTGTGTTGTCAGTATTTTCTTGCGTGCGACACTGAGCTGAACTAGCTGCATCAGTGGTTTTTGTCGTATGCGTTGCCACCCAGGTGTCAGGCAGGAGTTGTCACTTGTTCAGTGACAGCTGCGTGACAGCCAGAACTCCCTCTTCTCACCTGCTTTTCCTGCTCACAAACTTGTACTGTGTGATGACAGCCTCCTGGCCCTGGGCGCCGAGCCAGCAGGAGCCACATGCAGCAGGTCCAGAGGTCGCTGTCGGGTAGTCCACAGCATTTAATTTGTCATATGACAGCATGCTCTTAACACTGGTCCATAAAGATGTCAGTTTTTATCTGTTTTAAGGAAGTAAGATTAGTGCACATAAACATTTAAAGATGTAGGTTGATGTAACTTACACATGCACAAATATAAAAGGATGTAGCCTTTATTTCCCCTTTCATATAATCCAGCAGAAACCATTTAGTGTACTGTAACACAGAGCAAAAGGTTTTCTTACCAAACTTCATTCTTCTAAAATGAGAGCAATGTGGTTTTTTTCTTTGGTTAGAGACGAAGTGTAGCAGCGCTTGAGCAAGGAAGTGGCAAAAAAGGGACTTCAGCATCTCCATATTGACAATAGAAATAGTAAAATTACATATGATCTCTGGAAACATTGTGTGCATAAGATGCTAATGTGATAACATCAGGCCTGCTATGGAACAGAGAGTGTTAAAAGTCTGGAGATTTGGTCTGTTTGATTGAAGCCACAGCCTGTAATTGTGGCCAATAAAAAGAATATGTGACTTGTCCTACTAGTTCACAAGGCCTAATAGCTGGTTTCGGTCTTATGCCTTCTGCAGATGAGAAGATTTTGTCATCTGGATTGTGGATGCCCCTCTGGTCTGTGTCATGCAACCGTGTTTAAGGCAGTGCAGCGCTTGTACAGTACAATACAGTTCAAGGTCACAGTGAATGTATGTTGTGGGGAGCATGACTGATTTCATAAGTTACTAATCCTCTGCAGATATTCGAGTCCGTAAACGTAACATAGCAGTCAGGTTAAGTAGAGTTTTAGAGTTTTATTTTTCAGTCTTTTCAAGCTCTGAGAGGATCTGTTTTTGTTCAGTGTAAAATTTATTTAATTGCTATGTTTACTACAAAGTTCTTGCACTCTTACGGACAGGTCTGCCAGATCATAAATCCTGCATGCTGTTCATCACTTGTGCTAACTTTATTTACAAAGTTTCTGTCCCTAGACCTTCATCGGGTAAAATCCATATAGGTGTTGTTTGCCCTTTATGAATTTCACCAGATGAAACTGATTAACTGTGTGCAGGATTTAATGGAAAACAGAATAGAGTTTGTGGTGAGATCAGTCTTCCACATATTGGGACACATTGGAAATTCTGCTTCTGCCCACAGAGCTAATATGTGTCACCTGTCTACTATTTACACTGCAGTGCACAGTAACCCAGAGATTAGTCCGTGTCAATGCTGGGTCACCTCACTTTCTATTCAAAAAAGTTCATTCTTCCACTTTTTCCAGTCATTCATTTAGAGATGAAAAAGCTTTGATATACCTTTATATATTTTGCAGTTCAGTGTTAAATTATTTTCATTATTAGGCCGGAGTTTGCAGATGTGAGCTACTGTTATTATGATGTTTATTTATACTGTATCACAACAATAATTAACTCTTATGATTCTGATTACATCTGTGTCACTGAGGCCTACTTGTTGCCACATAACTGTATTATTCAATTCTGCAAAAAACATGAATATCTAATAAAATGCAATTTTATTCATCGGTTTGAGTGAACTGAGAGTGACTCGACCTCCGAGCCCAGCCTCTGTGGATTAATTCGGCATTGTACACTACCCCCTCTTTACAGGGCAGTTTTGCTCACATGCTCCATGTGTGACATGCTTTCCCTATAGTGCCCTTGCATTGAGCGCATAGTGACCGGCTGTAATCAGCATTCACACCCACACAGAGCGTGCCACCGTCGGAGCTCTTTTGTCCTGTGTGTTGCTGGTGGAATATAGCTGTTGTCAGTGTTGACTTTATGGTTTTGTGTACACAAATGCTTAGCCCCACTTTTCCTTTTAGCCACTCACCAACGAGGGGTCCTGACAGGGACAAGGTCATTTCAGAGTGCTACTGCGTGTTATTTTCATCGTTTGGGAGCCACAGTATATGCTGTTTTCAGTTTCAGGAACAGATTAATCAAACTTTAAATATGCCTAGGCCCCAAAATAACCCTGATCAGATGACTTAACAGGGAACTCCACCAATTTTACACATCAGATCTGTTTACAGGTCGTGAGGAGTACTACTGCTTATGTAAAAAAAGTTGTATAAAGCCTTTTGTGTCTCCAGATGGAGCTGTGCAAAGTCTGATAAATTGCCTCAAGTGATGTCACTTGAGCCAGCATCGGTTCGGCCTGAAGACTACAAATCTGAAAATGAAATGGATCTGGAGGTTTGGAATAAGAAATAAGTGAGTTTACCAGACCTCTGTAGCCCGCTCCTCATCTTTGCTTGAGGCTACATTTGCCACTACTAGCATAGCACACCTGAATCTCCGACCGAACTAACGGCAGTGGAGTTGCATTGTGGGTAATGTAGGCAGCAGGTTTTGACGAGGAAGGAGAATGCATAAAAAAGATGAAATCTCTGGTTCTGCTGCATTGATTTTTATTTAAAATCCATTGATGTTAAGTTGCAAACAAAACTAATATCCTCAGTTCTAAAAAGCCAACATTTTGTAATAATAACAATTTTCACAGACAATTTACAACAGTATATCGCGCCACGCTGAAGAAAGAAACCTGCTGAGTTTCAAGATTCTCTCTTTAGAACAAGATATTTTCATGTTGAAAAGACAAATTTTTCCCCTTGTGACACGTTCTTATGACATGTCAACTGATTTCATTGCTGCATGACTTATTGGTACGCTGTTTTCTTGCAATAACTTCGCTTGATCAAATGAGAGAGAACAAATATCATCATCTTGTGCATGGTCTTGTCACAATTTACTGTATGCGCTTCCAGAGTTATAGATGATTAATGAAACGTTCTGGATAAAATCCATCAGTGTTTCTGTGTGTGACCACTGAGTCGACAAACTGTCTCTGTAGAAAGTGGGATTTCTATCTTTGCTATCAACAGTCAAAAGAGACCCTGATGAAGCAGCAGCGTTGAAACGTGTGCATAAATCCAAGTGATAGTCTTGTTTTTATTTACTGGTTTAAGTCACTTTTCTCATGCAGCAGGACATAAACAGCTTATTGACTGACTTCTATGTGGATTATTTGAGATGAAACACACCAGTGATATGAGTGGAGGTGGCTGAAACTTAAGTGGAGCCTCACAGTGAAAGAGAGTGATAAGAGTTTGCTGATTTGAGCACATGTTGAGACAACATGACGCAAGCAGCATTCTGTTGTGTTGTTGAACATACATAACTCTCTCACACTGGTCTGATTGTGTGTGTGTGTGTGTGTGTGTGTGTGTGTGTGTGTGTGTGTGTGATGGTGAATCAGCTGTTGCTGGTTATTGCTGATGTGTGCTTGATAATTAGCTTTGCAGACTGATACACACAGTCCTGAAGTCTTCTAGGATCAGTTTGAGAGTTAAGGGTTGTGTCTTGTGTTACTTCTGGGTAGTCATTACATAACTCGGACAAATAAACACACGCACAATGACACACGCACTTAATGTTGAACTGTTCACTCCCTCTCGGCTATCTTATTCTCCAGAGGCGCTCCCCTCCCCGCAATCAAGTCCAATTTTTGGGGGCATAAAACTGTGTTTTGTTCTTTGATCTGGTTCTCAGGCTGAGCTTTGCCCTCCTTTTTTCTTTTTCTGCATGTGCTTATTTTGTATCTGTACTTACTGTCTCCTACTGTCTCACTCTCTCTTGTTTTGTCACTGCTTTGTGTTTGTTTAGCCTTTTGTTTGTTGCGTTTGACAAACCACTGTGTTAACATGAAAGCATGGACTTTACTCCTGAATGCCTCTCTCTCTCTCTCTCTCTCTCTCTCTCTCTCTCTCTCGGCTCCGCAGTGTTGATAGTCTATCTGAGTGGACTTTACCTAGAGGTCGGACAGCAAACGCTTGCACTGACGTTTGTTTGGATAATAATGTAACTCGGTGTGAAACTCTCTGTCTCTGCCGTGTTTTCCCTGCAAGTTGACAGCTTTTACTGGACAGCAGAAGATCGGAGAGCACAGTAGAAATAATTAGTAGTGGGACAAATGATCAATACAGTAATATATAGTAATATATTCTCCTGCGATACTGGAGCTGAGGTGCTTTTTTTTTTTTTACTCAAGACATTTAACCTATGAACTCATCTGCTTTGTGCCAGTTCAACATTTTACACATGAACATGTTAAGTGTCTGTTAACTTTGTTACAGACCATTTTGTCTCAGTCTTTTATAACATTCAGCGAAACTTGAAGAACTTCATTATGCAGTAAATAAACAGCATTTGCTACTTTTTGCTTTTTGTGCTGTTTTTGCCATTATAGGGTTGTGTTTTCTTCTGCACTAACACTGATACTGTAGAAGAACTGTGCAATGAACTGTATTATTATTGTAGAATCCTTTATATTATGATGCCATTGTTACTACCACCTGACAACCTGCCAGCCAATTAGACATGACCCTTTATGAAGAAAATACTTCTTTAAAATACTGTTTCTGATTGGCTGGCATCTGTCTGTTAAAAACCATACCATTTTTACCCTGATGCATCTGCCGCTCAGTTGCATTTTTTCCTGCTTTTTTTCTTCACTTTCTCTCAGTGAAAGCATTTTCTGAGCTGTGAAATGACCTGGCTTACTGTAAACAGCAGTATCTTCTTGCTATAGAAGATGTAACTTTTGAGTGTGTGAGGACATAACATCTACATTTTTATTCAGTTTAAACTGAACTTCTCCTTTATAAAAATCTGGGTATTTTTCTGTGAAACACCATGGAAAATTGCATGAGTCAGGAACCATAAAGTTTTTTCCCCTTTCATGTTACGTCAAGGAGGTGATAACGATGTCAGTCCTTAAAGTGAAAGTGCAGTTTCAATTTCAGTGTTTTCTCAAACACTTTGTCTCGGTTTCATCAGTCATAAAGTGGAAATAATCTTTATGCTAGCTTCATTAGGATCAGACAAGATCAGATCAGATAAGTAATAGTTAAGAAATAAACGTAACCTCTCTTTATTCTTTCCTCTGTGAACATTATTGTATTCTATATCCTTGGACACCTCTGTAAAGCTACATGTTGCACATTTGGTGCATCGCTAGAAACAAGACACTGGCCTCTGACATTTTACACTTCCTGCCGTTTTCTCTTTCCTCTGTTTGTCCATGCCTCCTCCCTCCCTCCCTCCCTCTCTCCCATCTCTCTCTCTAATGTCAGTGTGCCAGTCGTTGTTTGGAAGCCCTCACTCATATCTCAGCTGTATATTTATCTCCGTGCTTCCACTCTGCCTGCATTCCCTGCAGCCTAATAAGGTCTGGATACAAAGGGAGAGGGAGAGGGCACAGAGGGCGAGAGAAGATGGTGGGAAAAGGTTGGACAATAGGAATCAAAAGTATTTTCCCACAAATTGGTTTTGGTCTGTGCACACATGCGTGTTTTCTGCTAGCATGCATGTTTTGTGTGTAAAGGGAGACCACACAGTAGAGGACTAAAGGGCAAGACAGAAGAAAGAGACCAGGATAATATAGGCCTTTAGGTTGACATATTACCCAGTGTTGAAAAGCACTTTGAAGTAGAACAGTGTACACACAGTGTATATAATGATATTTGCTCAGGTAAATGCACATGAATGTGACAGACAGAACAAAAAAGTACAACATAAAAGTACTTCAAAGTCTATTCTGATGTGCTCCAACATTTTGTGGGCGATTTTCTCCTTGTAGTATTTCGTTGATTGTTCTTGCACCATTCACATACTGTCTCGCTGCCGATGCACATCAAAAGCCTCCAAACGGAGAAACTATTATTTATTACGCTTGTGTCCACACACACCAGAGTCCTTCGCTCGGAGAGAGACCCTGAAACACAACCACAAACCATCGCCCACATCCTGAACCCTCCCCCCTCTTTCACTATTGCTTCCTCTTCGCTGCAGGGTGTTTTCTCCATCACAGACTGGTTTCTGGAAGCCGGGGGGGGGATTTCTGTGTTTTAAAGTGCTTATGCAGTACTACTCAGCTGTGCTATTCCCTCTGTGAACTGTCACCTGATCCCCGATATGCTTTCAACCGTGCAGCAGATTAGATTACCACAATATTCACCAAAGTCAAAGCCAGACCCCCCGCCCCCCTGCTGTATGGCTCTCATTAACTGCCTCCCCTGTCTCTGCCTTTAGAAATGCCCCAACATAACATGGAGAGCACCAGGAGCCAGTGGCAGCAGGGGCTGCGGCCGCCGTGGATCGCCAGAGTGGCTGGAGGTCAAAGCCCCGCCTCCTCGGGGGCGGAGTCGGATACAGAGAGCAGCAGCACGGAGAGTGAGAAGGTAAGTGAGTGAGATAAAGCTGCTGCTGATGGTGATGCAGTAATTCACTTGACTCTTTCGTGTTAAACGATGTGGTGGCGGCACACGAAATCATCCTCTGTAGCTCCTGCATGTAAGAAAAAATAAGCATCTTGCTCCATGCAGTTTAGCCAATGAATCATCCTCGCATTTAAACTGCTTGCTGTTTTAAAGCTTGCATGTGGTGACTTTGTCTACTTTTTTCCCCCTCTCTGTCAGTTCTGCAGTAAAAAGCTGGAGGTGGGCTCACTGAGGGTCCTGCCGTCGACCTCGCTGCTCCACCAGAGAATCAAAGAGATCGACCAACAGAAGGAGGAACTAAAGATTGAGGTGAGCATGTTAGACGACTGTGGCCTAATCATAGACGGGCACAAAACATCTAATTGTCTCATCACGTTCAAGAAAAACAACTGATGTAGTTCAATTTGGTGCGAAATTGAGTTGATTGAGAGAAAATAAAAAATCCATTAAATAATTTCAGTAATTTTTTAAAGGAAAAAATGCCAAAGATTTTGTCAAATGCAAGTTATCTGCTGTTGTTTTTTTGTTTTTTTACATATATGATAGTTAATTGAATATTTGTGGGATCTGGACTGTTGGTTGGGCAAAACAAGCTATATAAAGATCTCATCTTGGGCTCTGAGAAATTGTGATTGTCTGTTTTCCGCTATTTTTTGACACTTAATAGGTATTAACCAATTAATTGAGAAAATAATCTGCAGATGAATCAATATGAAAATACTTGTAAGTTGCAGCCCTAGAATGATTTAAAGAATATGTCATCTTCATCTTCTGTTGCAAAACAGA
>NTHP01000261.1:647780-682067 GCA_003416845.1 Oplegnathus fasciatus | reverse complement strand
GATTGGCTAGTTCTATTAGTTTCTAGTAGTTAATCTTAATGCCTGCCACCGGGTTGGATTTTTCCTCCATGTCAGATGAAATGCTGTTGGGGTTTGCTCTGGCTGAATTCGAGTTGCTTCAGCCGCTAACTGAAGGTTCGTCTCTGGAGCTGCCATCCGCTCTCCTCCCGGCGAATTAGTCTCCTTGCAGTGGGGAGTAAAGCGGAGGGAACATGTAACCTAACGTTAGCTGAAACACTACCGCCAAAATCGACACAAAATGAAAAGTTCCACAGAGCTGCTTTAAATCTTCTTTGTAATGTGTTTTATGATGTCCAGTAAAGTTGTCCTTTATGCTGCAAGTGTTCTTTTCCCCTTCTCCATGCACCTTTTAGAAGTAGGTGAAGTTGTGCCAGAAATCCCTACAACTGATCAGTGCAGCTGTAGTCTGACAGATAAGCTTCCTAGAAATTGTGGTAATCAAACTAGCAAGGTGATTTTATCTAAACACAAAATCTATTAGATTAGAAGTGATTCAGTTACCAGTCAAACCAGCACAAAAATGGCCTGTGTCTATTTACTGCTTTTGAGAGGGTTTAGGTTGCAAATTGTTTATTTAAAAACACAACCAACTACCCACAGCTGTTACTCCAATGATGATTGAATGATTTCAATGTGGCTCAAAAATGTTTTTTGGGTCATTACACTTCAGTCTCTGTGTCAAGAGGAGTATCTAAACTTGCTGAACTTGTTTATTAAGGAAGATACTGGAAATCTTAATGAATGACGTTGTGGCAGCGATCCAAATGAAAAATAAAACCACAACTGATACTTGGTGCGCTGTTTGGGCTCATAACAGTGTGCCTCAGATACATAGGGTGTGTTGCCATCTGCGCTGACTCCTGTACATAATGTTGTTTTTTGGTTGTACAATATGTGATTCTTCAGAAGTCACACACACACACAAACACACACACAGCGCACAGGACGAGTATTGTTCCTTGAGAATGTGACAGAACAAGATGGGAGATAGGAGTTGTTTTAAAAGCAGCGTTTAGTGACAGGATTGGTGCAGTCCAGCAGCAGGTTGTTTCTTTATGTTGTGACATGTCAGATTTATTTGGAAAGATCTTTTAAAAACTGGTTTGTCACAGAGCAAATCACATACATGCACACAAATGGAGGACTTAAGTACACACTGCACAAGAACAGGAGTGCAGGTGTTTCAGTTATGAGACAATGAGGCTGTAGAGTTTTTACTTTCACCTACACTTTTATACACTGAACATCTGCATGTTGTTGCACACAAACTCATCTGACATTAAAGCAAAAAGATCTGGAGATTCTCTTTTAAATTATTATCTTAATATGAACATAATATTATCATTTTATGGAAGGAATAATGGAGTAAATAAAGGAACCAGCTTTTCAAATGGAGGCATATTTGAATTAGCACTATCTTCATACAAAATTTCACAACATTACAGCAACTTTATACTTCATAAAAGGATGTTAAAAAGTGGTTATGCTGGACTAATTGCTCTGCGCTCAATGCAGGAGAAAGAGGCGATGGAAGCGGCGGTTCGGGCCTTTGAGGACTGGGAGTTTCGGGTTCTGGAGCAAGAGAGCGGCATCGACGAGGAGGACGAGAGCGCGGCGGACGAAGAGAAGGACGGAGAGAGTGGAGGGGAGAAGGAAATCTCATGTCAGCAGCATGCGGTCAGCACTGCGCAGGTAAATGATGTGTCTTAGAAGGAATTGTTCCGAGAACTTCACAGCTGCTCCTGACCTGTTTCACGGGTTTATCTGCGTGTCATGTGCTTCATGTCAGTGTTTACCCTCGCAGGCTGGCGTGGGATTAACCTTCACACAAACTTCCCCTCGATACAGATTTATGACGTAAGACTTGTGCACAGAGAAAGTGGGCAAAATAACAGGAACACCCCACAATCTGCAGTAATAAAATCCAATGCAATACCTGCAAAGACATCTACATTAGTAAAGTTTTACAAAACAATTCTGAACACAAGGTCCAGCTTACAAGAATGAACCTTCTTATAATGTTCCGTTTTTGTTTAGACTGTTTCAGAGACATGTGGTGCATTTGTTTCCAATTATTGTGCATTGTAAGGTTTTTTTGTCTACCCTCGGACACACACACAACGCTATAAAAGATTTTGTCTTGATAGTAGTGTAAATGTTCGCCTCATCTAAAACTCTCACTTGTGTATATGCAGGTTTTCTGTTTTTTGTGTAAGAACCAATAATAATATTGTGGCATTAACAACACAAAAACAACAACAACAATAACAATAATAATAATAATAATAATAATAGTAACCTTTATCAAGCTCTACTCCTACAATCTTGATTGATGTTCTTGCACAGCCATCCATCGCCATTATTTGTAACCAGTAATTGACACAAAAGTATGTATATTCATGACTAGAGTAAGACAGTAAGACTTTTAATGAAGCTGCTTTTTTTCTTCCTTTTTATGACTCAAGAAAAAGTTGCTTTTCTTTCTGAAATGTTTTGCACCATCCTCCAGTTGTGACCGTCTGAAATAAATTTTCTTCTTTTCAGAGTAAAAATAAGGAGAGGGCAGACCAGACAGTGAACTTTAAAGCCACAGATCTGAGCTCCTCCTACAATAATCACAGAGTTGTTGGCATTGATCAACAAAGCTATAAATCTTGCTGAGATACTATTTTTGTACTGTAGCACAGTGAAAATCATCGTTATTGGCTGATTGGCCCTGAAGGACTTGCTGCCACATTAGATAGCTTATTTGGAATTACAGTACGCACATGCACATGTAAACACTCCCCTCTGCCCTCTCCTGTCACAGTCCATGGTTGTCATTGCAGGTTAAGACTTGCTCCTTTTCTACCCCCCTCAAATCGGGACACGAGCATGAACTCTTCACCTCACCAGCATCACCCCTGACGCTGTCACATGACTCTGTACAGTAGGCTTAATCACATCAGAGGCCACCATGAGAGAGAAATCAAAAGAGCGGGACGGAAGGAAAGCAGGGCAGCGACAACAGTGGAGAAGATGGAAAGATAAAACACATGAGGGGATTTGAGACATTTTGGAGCAAAGCTCCAACATTGTCATGGCTAAAATGATACTCTACTACTTATTCTGTTCAATATTTACATCATAATTCTGGCAGCAGAATACAATAGCCATATTGAACTTTAGCCCTGATTATTATTCACAAGTTGGCTTAAAAGTTTAAATCAAAAGAAATATTCTTGGCATGAAATTGGTGTGTCTTCCCAAATACAAATAAAATACAAACAGTTAAGGACAATAACAGCAATAATGGCACCATATCATGCAACCAAATAAAAAGGATTTATCCAAGGCATTCACCTTAAGATTAAAACCTGTTTTTGAGAGGCAGCGTGCCTGAAAAAGGCCTGTGATTGGCCAGACGGTTTACTTTTGAATAGAGCTGGCTTGACTGGACGCATCGGAACAGGCACTCTAAATGCAGAGAGACAATAAGGCACCCCACTAAGTCAGATTTACTGTGGAAGCCAAGATAATGATAGTCATTTTAAACAATTCATTCTGCAGCTTTGTGATGGAGAGAGTCAAGAAATGGAACAAATTGGAAGACAGTAAAACTTTTTTTTTAGGATTCACTCGATAATTTGAAGAGACCTGGAACATGTTGGCACTTGCGTGATGAATCCTAAATTTACAACTGCAGTGAGGCGCCAACTGTTGAGACATTGGCACCCCAGTATGTACCTTGTTGAGATAGTGATTTATTGACCGGAACATGTTTTTTTCACAGCCGTGCTAGCAGCTCTGTGAGGCTGTACTTGAACACAGAGGTGGTTGTTTGAGCTAAATGCTAACGTCAGCATGCTAACATGCTCACAATGACAATGCTAACATGCTGATCTTTAGCAGGTGTAATGTTTACCATGTTCACCATCTTAACTTAGTGTTAGCATGCTAACATTTGCTAATTAGCGCAAACCAGAATGCACAGCTGAGGCTGATGGGAATGCCGTTAGTTTTGTAGGCATTTGGTTCAAACCAAAATATTGGATAAATTAAAAGTTTGGCCTGATGATTAGAGGATCACCAAAGTTTTTACAATTCATCCTGAGCGGGACATGAATATCAGTAACAAATCTGATGGCAGTCCCTCCAATAGTTGTCGAGACCTTTCACTATAAACCACAAATGTCAACCTCATGGTGACGCTAGAATGAAAGTCAGGGGATCACCAAAGCCTGGGGGGCCATGAATGTTTGTACAAAATTTTATAGCAATAGTGAGATATTTTAGTCTGGACAAACTGACTGACAGACAGACATTGCCATCCGTAGAGCCATGTGCTGCTAGCATTGCTAAAAAGGAGTGGGTAATGACTGCTGACAGAAGCTTTATAACTCTCTATTACTTCAAGGCAATGGTCATTCTCTCATGTGATGAGTCCAAAGTCCAATAATTTCTGAAGCTTTTCTGAAGTTTTTCTGATAGCAAGTGAGAGCAACTGTGTGTCTTTTGACGTGTGATCTTTGTTTACATTCTGAAATAGGAAGTTCCAAAAGGACGTTTTTCCGTTCACATGTCAGATTCCACAAAAATATATGGATATAGGCAATAGATGGATGGTGAAAATAATATCGAATTGTTCCCCAATTAGCTGGAGTATGTAAGAGGAGGAGTGCAGAGTGAGAGAAGAAGAGAGGGATTGTGTGAGAGGGATGTAGTTGACTCAGCTGCAGTGTGGCCTCGCTGCAGACGACAGCTCATCTTTATACCCTCTGTCTGCCTGTCTTTATGTCTGCCTGTCTCTCACTGTGTCCCACATGCTGTCCTAAGGTGCTGATTTGATAGTCCATCATTTCTTCTTTGAGTTACACTCTCAGCCCCGCCGTCACTTGTCTCTCTCGTGCCTCTCATTAACTTGCAAAGTAGATGTTTGATTTGCATTGTGTCTCGGCCGAGGAGACCAGCTTGGTTCGGGGCCCTGCTCTTGCTCACACAACACACACGCCGTCACGTCAGGGCTATTTACCCAATGTTACATCACAACATAATGAAAAGATTAGGTAAACTAAACATCTGGCCGGCCAGATGAATCCGATACAGCACATGACATTTCTTTTGAGGAGAAGAAACCATATGGCAGTCCACGCTGAAGGGAATTATGTTCTGAACTTTCAGGAGCGAGTCCGGCAGTTGGAGAGACAGCTGAAGGAGATGGAGAGGGAGAAGGAGAGGGAGCTGAACGCCTTGAGGAAAGAGAAGAGAGAACTTGTTCACACAAATCAAACGGTAAGAGGGATTTATGATATCGTGGACTATCACTGTTACTACTGCTGCTTAACAACAAACAGTAATATTTTATTCTGGTGGTTCATTCATTAGTCTGTCTTTGATATTTGATATATGTTGGAAACAGCATTTGAATTTTGGTAAAAGAAGGGAACCAGTACATTTAATCAAAGATGGTGGCTGTGTAAGAAGTCAACTCTCATATAATCAAGAGGGTTAGGGTTAACCCTAATCCTAACCCAAATGGTTAAAATGTGTTCTGTTGATAGGTTATAGACTTTCTACTGTTCTCAACTGTTTTTCACTTTAATTGGATAGTCCTAACACACATCTACAAACGCTTAGTGGAGAGTGACTACTAATAGTCTACTGAACTATAGATTAGTTGACAATCAACTGATAAGCAACTAATCTTCAGTTGACTTTAGTTGATCGTCATCTAAACCTTGATCTAATCTTTAGTTGACGATCAACATATTATCAACAGATAGTAAACTAAATATTTAGTGATTTCAGTGTTGCTGAATCTCAATCGATACACTGTTGACATGCTACTGAATAGCTACTGACAACTTGTAGAGTGTCAACAGATGAACTATCAAAGTGAAGTGTTACCGGTGAACACAGTGGAGTATTATCAGTAACAGTTAAAGAGCCAGAAATTACCTGAGTAGTGACCAAAATTCTTGTACATCAGATGGCAATTCTAGTTATGATAGTCCTCTACATAAATTCCCTGTATGGTGAATAGTGATTTCAGACTCAGCCAGAGTGCGAAGCTTCAAAACATAATGTAACTTTTTCACTGGGCTTCAGTTCAATTTGATCAAAAACATCCAATGATTATTAGTTGGCTGACATTTCAAGGACAGCACGCACTGCCATGTGTTATCAATGTTTATTGCGAATACACGTTGTGATTTACTCAGTCACTAATTAAACTGTGTTGTGACTTTATCACACAGCTAGTGGTTTGCCTTTGATCAGACTTATGGCAGCTCCAGTTAAAATGAGGAGGAGACAAGATCTAGACGAGGAAAAAGCAAATCAGACATAGAGAGAGAGAGAGAGAGAGGGAGAGAGAGAGAGCTTAAATCAAACTGGAGGGAAGGAAGGATAGGATAGAGGGAGGAGTAAGCAATGCGAGGGCGTTCGTGAATGTGTGTGTACATGTGAGTGTGTGTGTGGATGTGTGAGAGGGAGAGAAGGCAAGCTGGGAGAAGTTTCACATCCTTGCAGCGAGCGGTAAGCTAAAAAGAATGCACTTAAATTTATCTGCGTGGCTGACTGGCGTTAAAATTGTGTTTTGTCAGAGAACTGTCTTAATGTTTAGTTCAGCGGCTCCTTTATAGAGAGAATAGGGACAGCTGGAGGGAGGGCAGAAGGGAGTGGCAGTACAGAGGAGGAGAGAGGGACAAGACAGTGTCAGGCAACATGACCATGTAGCGTGTATGACTACAATATGACTGCGTGCAGGATGTGGTTTCCTTCTGTCAGATGCGAAGTGAAGTTGAATGGTGAGAGATAGTTGTGTCTGAGAGAAAACTGACTTTTACAGTAGGTAGTTTATGAAAAATTAGTCTGATTGTATCAAGCTTGTAGTAAGAAGGAATATAAGAAGCATTTGTAATAGATTTTACTCTTTTGGTTAAGTGTAGAAGAAAAAAGTACCCAAGGATCAGGAACTGTTGTGTAAAACCTTTTTAAATCTTCACTGTCCACACACTCCCTGTGGGCATGTACTAGTGTGGAGTAGTGAAAGAGACAGAAGGGTTAAACAGTGGACTGCATGTGGTGACTGAATTGCTCATGTGTTTGTGAGTCAAGCAGGGAGGGAGGGTTAGAGGGAAAGATAGTGAGGGAATGATAATTTTTTAACTCATTACGAGCCCTCTTGGAAGTGGAGTTTTCATTCTCAGCCAGATGTGGTATGTCTAACGCAGCAGCTGTCATCAGTCACTGTATTTGTCGTCTTCCCTGTCGCTCCAGTTCAGTTCACAGATACGTTACTGAATTTCAAATGAAATTTAATGTGGTCCTACAGGTTCTCAAAGAGAAGAAGCCGCTCACTGATTGGTCGAACATCACCGGCTCAGCCCCCTGCATGATGTCACTTTCCCCGCTGACCGTTCACAAGCCTCCTCAGGTATGCAGCGTGTCACCATGGATGCAGCATGTGTTCACAATAGGGCTGCGACTAACAAATATTTTCATTATCGTTTAATCTTTCAGTTTCTCAACGAAGCTATCAATCCTTTAGTCTGTGAAATGCCAGAAAATGTTGAAAAATGTCCATCGCAAGGTGTCCAAGGTGACCTCCTAAAATGTTGTTTTGTCCAACCAACAGTCCAAAACTCAAAGATGCTCAGCAAATACTCAAATTTGAGAGGCTGGAAGCTGTGACTCAAATTTCTGACAGTAGACTAATCGTTTCAGCTCTAGTTGAAAGATGAAGTCTTAATGTTTGTCACACAGCTCACACTTGTTTTCTTTTATTTTGTAGGAACCATGCAAAGAATCTATCAGTTTGCCCAGAAGACGGAGCTCGCACCGCAACAACAAACTCAACGACAGGCCGCTCTCAGCGCAGGGTGAGCTATTATCAGCCCTCTGTTTCTACTTTCCATTGTGCTCTTGATTGTTTAAGCTGAGAGCACCATGGTATAGAACAATAAACGATCTCTCTCTACACTCATGTCCTCATTTTGTCTGAACGTTTGTTCAGTTCCCTCCCTTTTAGTCAAATCAAAGGTGTGTCAGTAGAGACGGCAGGTTGTTATTACGTCGGTAGAAAACAGGATTTACCTGTACGGACCGGATGAGCCAGAGAAGAGCATATATATTTAAGCCTAAAATCTCCTGAGTAGTATCTATTTTTCACACACACGCCTATCTGTCGCCAAATATCCGAGTAGCCTGATCTACAAGGTCATGTCAAGTCTTGCCAGGTGTTTGTCCCTCTCCGTTCTTTCACTCGGTCTGTTCCTGAATGCTGTAACTGAAAATTCTTGATCTAGTGTAACTCATCACGTTGATGCACGGCCACCACTTGCACAAATTCTCATGTCACATCTTGTATAAAGCTATTTGCGCTGACCGATGCATGTTGTTTCTCGCGTGTCTTTCTCTATCTCCTTCCTCTCTCAGGGTTGGTGAGGACGCTTCCTGACAGCCAGTCCCCAGAGGCTTTCACCTCCCCCCTCCTCTCCCATAGGCTCAGCAACGGGCACAGCAGCGGGCACAGACCTGGGACCAGCAATGGCGGCGGGCTCCTCACCCCGTGCAACAGTGCGACAAGCTCTCGCGCTGCCAGGTCAGTTACTTCGCTGCTCGTTTGATGAACACGAAATGAAGAGTGGCTTTTTCACGTGCTTTTAGAAGTTTATGTGTTTCTTTAGCATTTATATGCAACAATAGGGGCAGGAATGCATTTTTGTAGTTCATGCCTTTGCTCACAGGATGGAGAAATCTGGAGTGTGTGTGAAGGGTTTTATTTCAGAATATTTCAGCGTGAGGAGGATCATTTTTTATGCAAGGGGCAGTTACCATAAAGGATTCCAGTTTATTAGATATTGGGTCTTATTTTCGCAGTTTTGGCGTATTGGTTATAATAACATCGTACTTGACAAAGTAATTGTTGGGATCTATTTATTTAGAGGTAAAACTGAAAGTGAGCACTCTTTCATTTTGACTTCCAAATAAGTTTGTGGTTTTTTTAAAAACCTGTATGATCGTGTGAGTGGTCATGGTCCCCTCCCCCATCGAATGTCTTTTCAGCACAGTTGACACATTCCCAGATCTTATCTTGGTTAAGTATAATGATAGGAATGATGGCCAAAACTACAGAATTTGACAAACCAGAATCCTAATTTTAATATTTTTGGTGCAGTTTGCTGCAGTTTGTTTTGAACAAACAATATCAACAACTCAACAAGGACTTTGACTCTGGATGCTCTCAGTGTAACCATCTATCTCAACGACTAACACACAGCAACAGTTAGGTGTAGTGTATTGTGTTAACAGGGCTAAACAGAGTGCAAATGTCATTTATTTTGTCATGCACGTGCAGGTGCCCAGCCCACATGGACTTATATGAAAACACCAAGAAATACTGATGAAACATTTGTCAGACATGAACATAACTTCTTACATTACATCACAAACAAGGAACGTTGCCTTCTTTCACGGCAGTATAAGATGAGTTAAGGTGTAAATACATATCAGTACAAACAATCTAACATAAAACAAATGATCATATATAGAGCTCTTACATAGTACATTTTAAGATATACAGGTACATGTATTGTACTATGAATGAGACTGTTAGTTTGTAAGCACTGTATAGTTAAAATTACAGTGTTGTGTAATTTTGCTGACATATGTTGAGTTTGATTTAATGATACGTGATTTGGCCTCTTTGGAGCAGTGTTAGTTGTCTCATGTTGCACTGAACAATCACATGTTGATTGACAAGCCTCTTTAACAGCTGACAGTTTCACTTCTGGATGGGGATTCTACATAATTCAAACATTTTGTTTGTTTTGATGTTTTGTCTATATTGTACTGTGCCTGTAACTGATCCATAACACTGTGTTCACTGTAATGCCAGCTTAACTTGGTCAAAGCAAATGCATGTAATGTGCTAAAAGTGTAATTTTGGACTGATTCTCAGTGGCATGTTTGTACCTCAGGAGCAGGACAGCACTCTAATTCCGTGAATAAACAATTTAATTGCAGTTCTGCTCCTCATTTTTGCTTCTGACGATTTAACACCCTTAACACATACTGGGGTCATTTGTATCTTCCCCTTTGCAGTTATTCCGATTAATTAATGAACATAACTCCTCTTCCTCTCCCAGCCCGTGTCTGCTGGATCTCGTGGAGATCGAGAAGAAACTGAGGGAAGCTAAGGCAGAGAAAGAGAGGCTGCTGAGAGAGAGGGTGAGTCACCTGCCGTGGGAAACACTTGCTGACACCTTTAATCACCCACGACACACTGCATTAGACACGGCTGTCTGATCACTGACACCCACTCAGCTCGCACACGATGGTCCAAGAAAACAGCCAGCAGATGTGTGGATGTTTGCAATGAATGTTTGCAGCTTTGGCGAATGCCAAGACTGAAAAATGTGATCGTGAGTTTATGTGGAGTTTGAAACTAGAAAGGGGAACTTTCAGTGGTACATATTCAGGTTTCTTTTTTCGGATGCACGTATCACAGAATCCATTGTCCTTCTAAATGCTTACCCTGAAAGGAGTCATCAAATATTCTGGAAGATGGCTAATAGTTTTCAATGATACATGTGTGCACCAGGAAGCGCGACGGCAGTTGTTGTTGGAGGAGAGAAGGCAGAGAGAGCTAAACTCCCCAAGAACAGATCCACCAGAGCCAGAGACCCTACAAAGGCCAGAGCCAGAACCAAAGGAGCAACCAAAGGCCAGTACTCCCCCAAAGTCCCCAGAGGTATGTATGAAATGACAACCATAAAGCAGCGTTAATGGCCCTGAAAAGATATTTTCTCGCTATCTTATACTGAGCGATGGACAGTTAAAACATTATCAAAATCGGTGTAGCAGAACCAGAGATATCGTCCTGTTTATTCCACGCATTCTTCATCCTTGTCAAAATATGAGGCCTACATTACTCTAACTAATTTAATCGGACTTCACGCTGCTCCCTCCGGAGCCACAAAAGGTTTTATCCAGCTTCTGTCATATATGCAGTAATGCTCCCCAAGACCTGTAAACAGACTTTGATGTGTAAACTCGATGGAGTTCCCCTTTAGGATTTGAAACCAAGCTTTAATATCCACAGCATGTTAGATTTATTTTTTTAATGAAAAGATTTGGCCATAATTTTGTTGTTTGTTAGGTATATCGATAAGTGGAGTAAATGAAATGCACCATGTCGACTTCAGTTCAGTTCAGTTCAATTTTAGGATAGAAAAAATAATGCCGTTGTGTAAATGTAGATTACATTAACAATAATCAAAAGAGAACTTTTGTGATGTAGTGTTGCAGTTGCAGGAGATGGATTAAAAAAAATATTCAAAATAGACGCAGCAGAGACGGAGGTATACTAACTTTTAGTCCTTAATATAGGTTGAAGATCCAAAAACACCATATCCTACATTTCCCATAATGCAACTACAGTATATTGTCTGTGTTGTTAGACTCTCCCTGCCTGGTAAACGCCACATCTTTCAATCTTCAGTCGTCCATTTTGTAACACAGGCTTTCTGTTAAAAAAGTGTGCAATCCAAGCGTAGAACTCCTGTCGACTAAAGATTTCACTTTGATATGTAAAATGGATGGAGTGCCCCTTTTTTTTTAGCACAATATGTTACTGTTTTCAGTGTTTAAACCTTTAACCCTTATCAATGGTTAGTTATTATTCAAGAACAGTATGAGAAATATTACTATTATAGAGTGTTGGACCAGAAGTAATCAAAAGTAAATCAGACACACATTTAAGTACATGTATATGAAAAGCACAACAAATTGTTTTAGACTTGCCCAGTATCATGATCCCATACAATTAGATTTTTATTATCTTATCGCAGACCATCTCGGACCCTGTGTAAGCATAATAAAAGGCACTGAATGTTGTTAGTGTTTCCTCAATTTCCATGGAAAATGGAGCGCCTCTTTTCAACCACTCCTGAACTCGAACTGATCTTTGTCTCTCCAGCAGCGCAGCCTGCCCCTCTTCCTCTCTCCCAACTTTGACCTCCGGGCCCACTTGGAGTCTCTGGGTCACGGAGTGGCCGGCTGCACGGACCTGCGGTTAACGCCTCGACGCTGCGCAGGCTTCCTGACCAAAAGAGGGGGGAGGGTCAAGACCTGGAAGAAGAGATGGTTCCTGTTTGACATGGACCACAGGCGACTAGCCTACTATACAGGTTAGACTGGCTGGGAGAGTGGTGTGTGCACGTAGTGACTGTGTGTTTGCATGAATGAAAGCCTTGTGTGTGTCGCACAAGCTCACTGAAAGGAAGTCAGGCGTGTTGTAAAATAATATTGCATCAATAACGTTATTTTTCAGCTTCCATCCTCTGCTTATTTTGCTGTTCATTTTATTGTAGTTTTTTCTAACTTGCTTCTCCCTTTGCTGCAGACTGCGATGAGAGGAAGCTAAAGGGAGTCATCTACTTCCAGGCCATAGAAGAAGTTTACTACGACCATCTACGAACAGCCACTTCTGTGAGTTCTCATACAGTACACCAACTGACATAGATAAATTTATTAGTCTGTGGAGTGTTTCATCCAGCTGAGAGTCTGTGCCAAATCTTTGAATCTGCAGGGGAACAATTTGATAAATGCAGTTTAAACTGGACCTCAGGCTATAAGCCCTTTGTCATGGTGAAGAGGGCCTGTAGCCTGGAGTCGTATATGTGATGTACAGGCCAGTGTAGCCCTGTCATGGATCCCAAAATCAGAAAATTGATTGGTGCCTTTTTGCACGATGTATTTTAGGACTAACATCTTTTCCATGTTCTTGGAAGTTAGAGCAGTACTTCAACTGAACTAGAATTACCTTGGGGTCTCATGTGATTTGAGATTTTACTCCCCATATCTGTGTTCATTGTGGTGTAATCACATGACATAAAGTTTGTTTCAACGACTTGAGATTGCTCCTTCTCCAAATGGGTCATTGGACAGATTATAGACATGGCAGATTTGCATGGGATTAAAGACACAGACGATCTCTGCAATTACTGTATTAGAAATCAACGGCGGGTGTCAGGTAACACTGCTGAGGAGAGCTTTATTTGCTGCTGGCAATTCTCAGGCCTTGAAAAAAGTGTCACATGACACTACAGGTTTACAGTTTAACCAGTTTACTTTTTACATGGGTATTTGCGTTTTATGCTACTTTCTACGTCTTCTCCACTGCATTTCGGAGAAATATTGTATTTGTTACTTCACTATATTTAGTAGACAGCTATAGTTTCTTTTTACATTAAAAAATATATGATTTTCACCAAAGGGGCATTTTCCCCCTGAACGTCTCATATTGTTTAATTTAAATAATTGTTTGAGGTCCAAAGAGGTAACATTTTTATTGTTTTTACTTCTCTCCTGCCCCATTAATCATCTCACAACCCCTCAGATTTATCTTGTGACCCTTTGGAGGGGCCTGACCCCTAGATTGGGAACCAATGGATAAGCTACCAAACTGTATACACAGTAGTTAAAACTAGCTTCACCTGGACTAGCTACCACCGTAAAATGCTGCTTACAATCTAATAACGTAATGTACTTTTATAATAATATGCTGTATATCAGTCACAGAGGCCATTTTTTCTGCAGCACAAGTACTTTTACTTTTTATAAGTACATTTAACTGATGATATTTATTTTACTTCAGTAGGAATTTTAATGCAGGACTTTTACCTGTAATGGAGTATTTTTACATTGTTGTATTGGTGCTTTTATTTAAGTAAAAGATCCCAGTATTTCCTCCGCCACTGGACAACTGATTGTGTACAAAATGTCACATTCTTCACTTCAGTGTTTCTTTAAATTTGATTAAACATCTAATTATCAGTCTTCTCTAATGCAATCAGCTGTACTTTTGCAAGCTGAGAAATATCTGCTGTACTTTGTTTGTAAAAAATGATTTTGGGTGTTTGCAGTCCAGTGAAAAAACAAAGAATTCTTTCAAACTGAAGCAACAACAGCCTTTTCTTCTGCTTCTCAGAACAGTAAAGATGCAACTGTGAGAGCAGTAATTGAAAAGCTTCAAATGAACTATTGTAACAAAAAATGTGAAGTTGCGTATTTTTAAATCGCTACGGTTAGATAAGTGAAATCTTGAACAAATTAATCAGCGTTACGGAAAAACTCTTTCAGTCCTGGCATCATGACTTATCGTATTATCTGTCTGTCCCTTCCCTTCAGTCTCCGCGGCCCACTCTGACGTTCTGTGTGAAGACATATGACCGTCTTTTCTTTCTGGTGGCTTCCAATGCAGTATCCATGCGGATTTGGATGGACGTCATCGTCACGGCAACAGACGAGCACAGCCGTTATTGACCTCTTGCATACGTGACTGTAAAATCCATGAGTGAAGCTACTGAGCGGACAACGCCTTTAGTCATTTTCCCCTGTCTGAGGGGTTGGTTTGGCTGAGATCCACATCAGGGGCAGATTCTGTACCTGGACTCACAAATCTTTGGATAAAGTACGTGTGGCGCAGAGGTGCAGCGGTTCGAGGTCCCAAACAGATGTGCTCAAACGCAGTGGAGGAAACTGTTACTGAAAGAGTGATGCTACAGTGGTGACAGAGGTTCACCGCTGAACCAGCTGCAAACCACAAACAGCTTAACACACCAGCTTGCACACTGGGTGTCTGTTACTGGGAGGTTTCACTCTTTGAACTTGACCTCCCTCTGCTGGTCACAGTCCAGCATTACAGGACTGGTGTACACCACACCACAACACTACAACATGGGGTGGACACAATAATACAGTAGCAACACTTGTACAATATAATGCAATCCAATATAACAGCCCAGCAATAAATATACCTTAATAGTCTTGATTTGTGCTGTATTTTGTGTTGGATTGCTTTATATTGTCAGCTGTTTCCACTAATATGTCCATGTCCTGTATCTTTGTTTTCATAGATAAAATTTTCATGAATTAAGTTATTATTTGGAAATGTATATGGGTTTGATATGCAGATGAATGAAGGCATACACTGTTATGAATGTTTATTAAATGTTAATTCATAAAAAAGTTTGCTTTTGTTTGCTGTCTTTTGTTCAACTTAAATCTTTAAAGCAAAAAAATGTTTGGGAAATACATTGGCATTTTTTCCATAATTCATGCAGTCTTGATGGATTCATATTTATCTCCACTGGGATGTCGCCGTTGCTTGTAGCGTCAGATACATGAGTCAGTTTTAACAATATTTCATCAATTACTAGCCATCGGTCCTGTGTCCGGGGCCCTATTGTTCCCCAGTTACTTGTAATTGCTTTTTAATAGTGTTTTACCAAAATATCTCCTGCTTCTTATTACACTTTCTTCAGAGAAATTACAGAGATAAACCACCTTAGGGACTTTATGTAAAGAATTTGTTATAGCACTTTACATACCATTTCCCAAACTTCTTACCTGTTTTTTTTAACATTATTGACTATTTCTTTGTAACGCAGTGTGCACATTGCAAAACCAATTGCATAATAAGCTTGTAGAAAGACTTTTTTTTACTGATACGCTGCACAAATTTCTTCCCCCTAGAAAGTTGATGTTTGATAATCTGTAGTTCCCCTGAAGTTCCCTTGTGGTTTTGACATGATGAAAGCAAAAATGACACACCAGATGCAATGTAATTGTGCAGTCAGTTGTAATATATCTGTGAGGTGAATTCCTGCTCTTTTGAGGTGCTTACTGGAACAGATAAAATTCTTCCTGTATTAGGCTTTAACATTAGACTTCAGACCCTTAACCACTTGAATCTCCTTAAAATTACAAATATTAGCTTCAAACTGACCGTACAATAATAATGCACATGATGTGTCCACTCACTGCAACACTTTATTAACACACCGGCACACTTTTATTGAGTTAAAGGACCATACCAGACCATAACTGTTCTGCCTTTCACATAGCCATTTCAACTCATGTCAGTACTGTTTGAAAATCAGAGTGTTGAAACATTTCCGACTTGGTGTGTTCAAGGGCTTGTGAAACACACTTGCACCGCTGTCAAACAGCTTCTTCTTTTATTACAAGAAGCAACCACATTTACATGATCTTTTTCATGTTCATCTTTGCTTATGTTCGTCTGTGGACTTTCAACATAGCTCATGAATTCAGTGGTCAAAGAGGGTTCAGATATCCAGCTTGTTCACAAATGTCACACAGAATGTCCTCTTCCAACTATTCTAGTTAAATCATTTAAGCTTCAGTATTTTCACTGAATTTTAAAAGAACATTCGCACCATTTCTAATACAAATTTAACCCCTCAACTTGTATATTCTATAAAAGTAGTTTTTATAATGACATTACTTCCATGTACAAGACAGTCACATTGTGTTTGTCTTTACAGCTGTATTGCTGTTTATTTTGTTTCAACATGTTCTGATGAAACAGTGAGTGCTTGTGTGTTGAAACATTCATGAACTTCAGTAAATTTTCTGGCTCATGAAATATGCTTATCTTATATTCTTTACACAAAGAGAAAATGTTACATTTCCATGTTGTGTGATTCCATCGGAAAACACAACAACAACTGAGGAGACTTGCATTACTGTAGTATAGAGAGAGAATCAAAACCCTGTTGTAGTGTTGAGTGCCACTCCCCAGACAAATCTTTCAAGAGCTGAGTGTGCCATCCAGACACACCACCAGTCTGACATGACTCAGTAGATGGATTGCTACCACTGACCCCTCAATGCTGGTAAAACCTTTATTTGCTCCTTTATCAATTTCAAAAACATTGAATCAAACATCAGTACTTTATGACTTCAAAATCAAGTCAGGAGTTGTGTATTTAAATCTCAAAAAAAATCCAGAAAATAAAGACGCCGTATGCTGAACATCATTGTTGGCTGTAAGGTAAGACTTCTTTAAGTACATCAACTGAAGTAGTCTACTTACATTTTATCTATTGTATTCATGTTCCACTTCTTCTCTGCTACATTGCTCTGACGGTTGTAGCTGCTTGTTTTATGAAGCGTGAAAGGTATCGCCTTCCTCATTAGTTCCCCTTTTTAGTGGTGAGACCAGCTACAGTATTATTATTCTGTACTACAAGTTAATGCACCAATGTTAAAAGAACATTTTTGTACAATGAATACCTTAACTTTTGATAATTCATGAATTTTTACTGCAAATAATTTTAGTGAAATACAATTCTGAATGCTTTATATATTTTCAAATGGAGTCATATTTCACTGTGGCATTGATATTTTCACTTAAAACAAACCTGTGCTTCTTTACTGCTACAAGCGTGGAACAATACAAACAACACTGTGAATTACTTTCATGCAACAAAAGTCACAGGAATCAATTGTTAAGTAATAATCTTTTACTTTGTGTGTCAGATCAAATAAATATAGTATTTATCAATTCATTTATAAATAGATATAATTTTCCCCTTAAAAAAAGGATTTATTCTCCATTGTCCTGACTATTCTGGATAGTTAACCTGGAAATAAAAACAAATAGATTTTTGTTTGTGTCCAGTACCTCGCTGTAGGGTCATCAACCTGACAGAAAAGCATGACAGGTGCTGTAAAGGTTTTCCTCATATGCTGTCTACTTCAAGGTAAGCTTTTTTTTCGTATGTCTTATAAATATTTACAATTAAAAGAAAAAAAATTGCTTTGTATCTTAAGATTTACTGTTTGTGGGTGTCTGCTGTTATTTTGGATGGTTGAGTTCTCTTTTTAATAGTGACAGTTTATGATTTTCAAGGTGTTTTGTTGCAATTTGTGACACTTCCTACTTGTTGGAATACTTATTTTTGTGTTTACCTTGGCTGATATTTATTTTGTTGCTTTTGTTTCACCTCAGGTAGCTTATGCCAACACTGGGCAGCCTTCATGCCTCAGACAGTAGAGGGACTAAGTGGGTCCTGTGTGATCATCCCCTGCACTTTCAGCTTGCTCTCAGATTGGGATCAATACCTGGACGAGTCGTGTAAAGCCATTTGGAAGAGAGGCAGCTGGAGCCGAACGCAGGTGTTTGATTCCAGCCTCACTGGAGCAAATGCAGCCTTAAACATCCTGCAAGGAAACCTAACGGGGATCCTGCGTGAGAAGGACTGCACCACCATCTTCAACAACCTGCCATCGAACCACTATGACAACTATTACTTCAGACTGCAGTGTGACAACGATCTAAAGTTCAACTTTCCAATGAGTGTCGTTATCACTGTTCAAGGTTTGTGTTCTGTCCTGTTACTCTTATACATGTAAACCTGCATCTTTTGGTATCTCTCTTGCCATTTCCTCATCGTTTTTACTCTTCAGATTCACTGCCCAGACCTACAATAACTCCATCCAAGCTGGAGGTAGAAGAAGGGACTCCAGTGAGGTTGAACTGCTCGGCTGTGGCTCCTTGTCCCATTCTTCCTCCACTTCTGACATGGACCCCCAGTATAGGTGACACTGAGGAGAACATGGAAACTAAATCTGTGACCTCTGTTATGAACTTCACCGCTTCTTACCTTCACAATGGACAGAAGTTCTCCTGCACCGCTCTCTACAGCCGACAAGCTGCCAGCAGTGACCTTCTGTATGAAAGAAGTTTGACCCTCCGTGTTCTTTGTGAGTATGTCTCCGGCATTTTTATATCTTGTTGTTGTGTTGGGTGTTGTTTCAGATCGCATCATATCGTGTTATCTCACTTTATATGACGTGATGTTGTGGCATGTTGTGAAAAATCCATTCGTGTGGTTGTTTATCCTCCTTCAACATATTTTGCTCCTGCTGTAATCAGGGAGACTTGTCCGATGAACAGTTTGAATGCTAATCTTGCTGTGTGTAAAAAGAGGCAGCTGTTTGCTAACTGCTAGCTGTTTGCCATATCAACTTTATACAGTGATAATATGTTTATGTTTGTTTACAACTTGTTGCAGCTGTTTCACAAATTTAGATTTTCAAATTTCTCTTCTAGATGCTCCAAATAACACATCAGTCAGTTACTCTGGTCCTGTAGAAGAGGGCAGCTCAGTGACTCTGACCTGCAACACTATCGCAAATCCAGCTGTGGACAGCTACACCTGGTACAAAGTGGATGGAGATCAGGTGATAGCAGTGGGTTCCAAGAAGAGGCTCTCAACTACAGTCTCAGAAGTCGACAGCCAGTTTTACTGCAAAGTCAGTAACAGATACGGAGCCCAGAACTCATCCATCACTCAGATAGACGTACAATGTAAGTCAGAGTAAAACAGAAACACAGATCACAAATATTGGCCAGCAACATGGACTGAACCAATACTTGTTTGTTTTTCCAGTTCCTCCCAAGGACACCACAGTAATAGTCGACCCTGATGGTCCAATACTGGAGGGCAGCTCTGTTACTCTGCTCTGCAGGAGCCGTGCCAGCCCACCTGTGACCAACTACACCTGGTACAAAGATGATGAAGAGGATAAGGAGCCTGGATCGATCTTAGCTATAAACGGTGTCGACCTGAGCCATAGTGGTGACTACCACTGTGCAGCAAAAAATGAGCTGGGGGAGGAAACTTCAGCTGCAATTCAGCTGGACATTCAGTGTAAGTTCATTTTACACAATAATGACGTTGATTTACACTGATAACAAACAACAAAACTGTATGTTTCCAGTGTGTTCATATGCTGAATATGGCTCTACTGTATATACAGCTGTGGTGACCCAAACATGATCTGAAGCCAAGTCTCAGTCACAGGGCAACACTACAGTGTCTGGAGCGTGGACAGTAACGCATTGTCGCATTGCGTGACAACCTCGAAATCCTTTCCATGTCAACGGTCCATCATGACTGAGCTCTGTTGTACGTCCCCGTGTGCCAGTGTGTTAATCTTTGTGTGGATGTTTTGTTTGGTTTCTGTTTTTAGTAAGACATGATTTCCAACCACAGAAAATGACGAGTTTGTCTGAGTTTACTGAAAGAATTTTACATAGACCTTTATAGTATCCTTGAAACATAAACATTTTGCTTTCTCTGCATATTTGATGATTTTTCTTTGACTTTTGCTTGTCATCCATAAAATGTATTGTAGCTCCCATTAATCATTCACCACTAGTAAATCAGTTGGTTCAGTTTATTGAAAAGGCATGAAATTATAAAATGTCACGTAACTCGACGTATGACAAAATATTGCATTGTGTTTTATTGTCCATAGAAAGGCGATCAGTTCCAAATGTGGTGAATCAAACAGTTCACCTTGTGAGGTTTAAAGTTCAGTCTTGACCTTAGAAACAGCAGTTGGTCCATTTAGTAGCTGTTTTGGAGCTTTTGATCATACCACATGATCTTCATCAGCAGAAACATTTTGTCATGGAATTGTAGATGTTCAAATTTCCATTTTTTCTGAGCACTTTAGGGACTTCTTGTCTGTGTTGGCCTAAAAGTTGAGATTCAAAGTGGGTTTGTGCAAACCACGTGTTCACCTCATGTTCTCTTCAAAACTGAACAGTGCAGTGCTGTAGTTGTTGCGAGAGATCTGAGATTTTTGTCACCATATCTGGTTGATTTTCTTATATTGTAAATCTGCCTATGTCCTGCCACCACGCTGTCTATAGCGAGCCAATAAAGTCCCCCCAAAAAGAAAAATGTGAACATTGTCATAATCTCAGGTGGAAAATGTGAGCCATATTCTAATCCACCCCTCTTTTTTCAAAGGTATCACATTGTCTGACAACTTAAGGTATCAAATAAAAGCAGGAATTTACTAATTGCTACAGCCACGAATCAACCTAAAAATCATTTATTGGGAAAACTGATTCTTTCCCAACAAATAAGCAATGACCTTGGGCGCAGGACTAACAGAAACACTATCTTTTTTCAGATCCCCCAAAGAACACCTCAGTTTCAGTCGACCCCTCTGGTCCAGTGCTGGATGGCAGCTCTGTAACTCTGACCTGCACAAGCATCGCCAATCCAGCAGTGCTTAACTTCACCTGGTTCAGAGTGGCTGGAAGAGAAAAGGAGATGGTCGGCTCTGAGCAAGATTTAATCTTCAATGTGACCAAACACTCAGAGGATCAGTATTACTGTGAAGCTTTGAATGTCCATGGGGCTGAATACTCAGAGTCTGCCAGTATTGATGTCACATGTGAGATTTATTTATCTTTTTATCAATTGTAAGCTTTTATTTTTCTCCAAGAAGTTTGACCAAGTATCCAGTTACATTCTCTGTCTCAGTTGCTCCAGAGATCCTGCCTTCTTCCCGCTGCGTCAAGATTTTATCCCAGATCCGATGTTCCTGCGACAGCGAGGGGAACCCCCCTCCCTCCCTGGTTTGGGAATTGGCCGGGGAGCCTGTCAATCATTCAGCTGACATCCCGATCAGGGAAGTTCCCCTGGGGGGCGTGGGCATGAGGAGCCTCATCACCTTGTACCGTCCGGACAAAGACATGCCCTCTCTAGTCTGCATCAGCATCAACTCACTGGGCTCTGATAGTTTTGCGTTCAACGTGTCCTCCAGTGAAACTCAGCTAGGTAGAGGAATCTGCAGGATGCTGCATTTATATTTGGCTTTTCTTTTGCATAATCTGCCTCTTTCTGGTTTTACTGACTGATGCGGTTTTTGGGGACTTTTCAGGCCTCCATGCTGTGTCTCTTTTGATCGGCTCTGCAGTAGGAGCACTGGGGATGCTGCTGGTGTGTGTCCCACTGCTGCTATTCTTCTGCAGGTAAGAAACATAAAAACACAGCTGAAAAGACAGCAGCTAACAGCCTAAATGCAGCATTCTTAACAGGCAGAAACACATTTTGAGGTTGCTGTCAGGGGTGTGACCTGGATGGTGACCAGGCTGGCCGTTAATTTCAGTGGGAAACCTTGGCTACCCCAGAACATTGCTAAATATGACCATGAAATGAGAGACAAAATAATGAATGACTTTACATGTAACAATGACTTGTTGTGTTGGTTGTAGGAAAAGGAGAGGCAGCCTTTCACTTGACAAGGGATTGGTGGACCCCTCAGATGTTTTAGTTACTAATGAGGTGAGTTTATGTCCTTGCACACACTTACATGTGTATCAAAGTGAAAACTTACAGGTGCATAAAAACAGGAACCTTCACACATCCTGCCAGCAAGTGCCGAAAGCATTGAATTTAAAGTACGAGTTAAACATTTTTTGCCGTAAACGTGCAGTCGAATGAGCATATTTATTGTCATCTCTTAGTGTCCAGTATGGAAATAGGTCTCAGTGAGTTTAGCCTACCAATGACTGGAAGCAAGAGGAGACCTAAGGAAAATCATACTGTACGCCACCCAAAATCTATAATGTCAAACACTTGCTCACTGTGAGCTTGTGAGGTGGATATTTGAAGTTTTTTTCATTATAGAAAAAAACACTGCTGTGGTGAGCTCGGCTTTGTGTCAGTTACAGTGGATTGCGTGTGGATTCTGAGACATAAAGCCTTAATAAATGCTTTATTAACATTAATAACCCAAGTAGTCACAACTTGTAAAGCTCCTCAGAAGCATTCATTATTACAAGGTGGTTGACATGTTCCATAATAGGGTGTGTTGCGGTATCCCCTTCTTTGCTCTTCATCCATATGTTTGACTTTGTTCCAACTACTGTTTATGCTGAATGCTTCAGTTTATCTCTCTAATGGTGAACTGGTACTAAACTAAGTATGAGTACGACAAACATAAACTGATGGTAACTCCATGATGTTGTCGTTTTTTGGCTTATTTTTCCAGGTTTGTGCACTGTCTTCTTTGAACAAATCCTAGCTGACTCTTGGGTGTATTGTTAAGTCTCGCTTGCAAGAAAACAAGATAAAATGTTGGTTTAACAGCAAACAAGCCTATTTCCCAGAATGTCGAAGTGCTTTCTTAACAGTGGAGTGGATGTCACCTAATTTGGTCTAATTACATAAAGAGAAATGCGATCTGTTCTTCTCCATTAGTGAAGCAAATTGCTCTCTTGTTTTCCTTTAGACCAACTCTTCACAAGTGGATGTGATTTATGCCAATAAAGCCATTCTGGAAGAGGAAGGAGTAGTTAATGAAGACCCTCTCCACTATGCCAGTGTGGATTTTGCTAAGCTCCAGGCCAAGTCAGAGGGCAAGCTCGGGGAAGGGGAGATCAGAGGTCTGGCCTCCAAGACGGCTGACTATGCTGAGATCCGTCTGCACTCCAGAGGAGGCAACGGAGGACACGCAGAGGAAGAAGAGACAGCCGCTGACACTGGTTTGGGACAAGAGAAAGACTCTGATGGTCTCATAGGACAGGTCAGTGAAAGGTTTATAGCTTAACTTCAGGGGAAATGATAGCTGAGAGACAGGATTCTGGGCTGCAAACAGCTACAGGACAGCAGAGCCCAGCTGAGCAGAACAACCTCGTGAAGTCTGCAGCAGCGGAGGTAGCAGCTGCACTGCTGGCGACCTTTTTTAAAGTGAGTCACACTTGAGGCTTCAAGTTTAACTCTCAACTTTTAGTCACTGTAACTCTTTTCTGTCAATCCTTCTTGTGTCTCTTTACTGAAAAGTGCTCTATACTGAAAAAACACCATAAAAAGGATTTTAAAGACATACAGCAGGTACGATATTTCCCTCATGATATAGATGTCAGAGCTAATCTGCATGCTGGGGATGAACTTTTAACTTCCCCACAGTCAGCCATAACAGTAAATGTTCCCTTTAAACTCATGAGCTTGTGGTTCACTACCATAGACACATGCTGCCACATTTACCATGCTACTGTTTATATTTAATATTTCAATGCTAACTTTTGTCTTACAGTTCTCTCTGTTCATTTATTATTTAAGACCTTAGTGCGGAGTGAAAGAAGCAGGTCCATAGACTGATATTTGTCAAACACTTTTTATTGATAATTTTGTTTTTGTTGTTTTGCTAAAATACATAAGTATGTTTGTGCTTGTTTATAAAAACAAAGAAGGACATTCTTCCTGCACTTAAATTGGCAGTCATACAAGAGCTGAAATCAAAGCGTGTTATGAAATGGAGCATATAGCACATTGTTTCAACATACATATTTCAGAAACAAGCCCCAGTAAAGCAACATTACAGCCATGTCATCAAGTCACAGCAATGTCAGTAAATTTTACACATTTTTACATTGGCCCACACTTACTGTCTTTTATAATTCAGGAGTTTAAACAAAAATATGTTTAAAATTAAAAAAACTTTCCTCACTTCTGTTTGGTTCTTGTTGCTGCACACTAATAAAAGCAGAGAAGCACTAAAAAGACAATACAGTAAAGTGATAAAACCGTTATTCAATAAACGAAACCTGATGATCGATTATGAACAGAAATTTTATGTGGCTCAGGTACAGTGGGATGAGAATATCTTAACTCAGATTTTGACCTCAGAGTACTGCGTCTCATCTTCATCTGAGCTGCTGGAGTCTCTGCCGGCTCTCTGGTGTCCAGACTTTGCCGTGAAGTTCACATGTGAATAATTGAGCTCTACTTCATCTTCACTGGTGTCCGTGTCATAGCTCAGCGGATCTGGAGGCTTGGCTGCATGTGCTGCACTGATGTTCTCGTAGTCCTCCAGCCCTTCTTGCTTTCTCTACGAGGATAACAGAGATAGTCAGCAGATCATTTGTGTCATCATTTCTGAGAGTATTTGGATTTGATGCACGGCAAAATTCATATCAAGACACATTTGATGCTTGTGAGGACATGAAGAAGATGTTTTCCTTGATGAAATCATTTTGTTTGTTACGGGGAATGCATTTCTAAACAGAAAACATCTTTTTTTCTACAGTACTGTGTGCACACAGATGTGCACACTTCTTCTTTTCTAGATTTCAAAACTGTAATCATTTACTGTAACCACAAGCACAACATACATAGATCAACCATTAAAATTATTTAGGCATTCAACTAGAAGGCCTACAAGGTTATAATGTAATAAACTGAACATGACACATGAACAGAATGTGGTTTATAGGTTGCTGACCTTTTTAAGGGGCTTTTGCTTGGACACCATAGCATACACAACATCCTGTTCCACCTTTGCCTGTTTGTTCCTAGAAAAACAAAGCTCGTCATAAAATTTGCCATGTAACAATACCTTTCTTGTTCTGGTATTATGTGAAAAACATAAATTCTCACTTTTGCTTATTTCCAAAGTGTAAAGAAGCGTAGTTGAGAGAATTATCCTCTGTGTGTACGCCTTGCTGTCTGATTGGCTTTTGTGCTGAAGGATCCTGAGCAAATGCAGACAGTGAGTGTACAGGAGCAACTGAATCGGTTCATTCATGCCTTAAAATGGAAGCTGTGGGTCGTCCGGCGATTCATTGCTCCACAATATTGAATGCTGAATGATTAGTGTTCTGACAAACGGCGAGGACAGAGCTACAGCACAGTGGGCAGAGCAACAGCTTGATCATTGAAAGACACATCCGCCTGTCTTAAGTAGAGCTCGACAAATACTGATTTTAGAAGACTGAGGCCAATGGGAACATCATTTTTGTATGTGTTAAACTGGAATTGTGTGGAGCCCTGGGATACACTGGGCCTTTGCTCACTAAAACATAACTGAACAGTTGAGTCATTGCTAAAATTGTTAAAAGATCTTTTTGCAGTTTCACAGTTTTAGTGTTTTTATGTGGCTGTTTTCAGAGAAGAACTCCCATTATATTTGCATGAAACTGTTTAAAAAAAGAATAGTCACAAGAGAGGCTGAAATATCCTGACTTTTTGTGCCTAAACTGAGTTAACCTCCACAAACACTGGGTCCCACCTCAATAGTATTGTCTCTGCCTGGTAAACGCCCACATCTTTCATTCTCCATGCCAAGTTTCTAATGCAGGCTCTCTAATTTAAATCTGAAGTTTCTAAGCTCAAGTTGAACTAATGCTGAAGACATCACCACAGTTTTTTTTCTCAGACTTTAAAAAACTCCTCTCAGAGCCGCAGAAAACATTTCATGACTGTTTTCACAGGCTAAGTGAAGTACTTGTGTAAAATTGGTAGATTGCTCCTGCAATAAAGGCCAATATACTGTATGTTCTACTTCTTAAATTGTGATTTTTTTTGTTAAGTCTCCCATATACAACTGCTTTCATTTATTGCTCTCATGTATTGTTGTGAAACTTGTTTTGAATTGTTTGACTCACCTGTTTTCTGGCGGGCAGGTTCACAGTGCAGTAAACACTGTTGATGTTTGCTGCAGGCCTGTGGAACAATGATGGCGTTAAGAATAAAAACATGCATACTCAGTGACTGATTATAATAAATGACAGGGCAGACTCTCATTGTGTCATTCGTGTCTGAAGGATCATAAATGGATGCTTTGACTCCAGCATGAGCAGCAGCATCTAGCTCTCTGTCCTACAGAGTGTGCCTTGTCCTGGGTGGGGACAGTGTGTGTGGCTGCTGCCTTACGTGCTGTCTGGACGGGGCTGGCGTCGTTGGCCGTTGGGACGGCACGGCTGGTCTAGCAAGAGGTCATCTCTGCTCCTGAAAGGCTCTGCCATGACAGGCTCATTCATCCGACTCCTCCTCCTGGCGCCATTCCACCAACCCTGAATTGGTTTACACACACACACACACACACACAAAGATATGTCACTTTTGTCTAAATTTGTTCAATAAAGAAGCAGAAAGGGTTGCACAAATGAGTCGTCACCAGAAAACAAAAACAGGGCACTGTGTTCGTAGTTCCTTGGTGACTTGATTTGTTCCTCTTGTGTCTGAAAGCACAAAGGGACATGACAGTGGTGCCAAATCATCTGTGAAATGTGTCTATTTTTATGCCAAAATATTTCCTTTTCATACTTTACCTGTAGACGATGACAATGAAGACAATAATGAGCAGGATAATCAGAAGAGGGATAAAGAACTTGAGGACCATCATCAAGCCTCCTGTGGTTAGAAGAGTATCACAAACACAGTAGTAGCATAGTTTCAACCTGCTGTGATTTTATCAGAGGAAATAATGTGTTTTGGCGAGTCTGATTTTACTCCTGTGTGAACATACATACAGTACGCATACAGACACGTGGCCTCGAATTCACTCACGGTTAACAAACAGCGGGACCGGGTCAGATGATCTTTGATTTATTTCATTTTTTGCGATGCAGTAGTAGATTCCCGGTTCGTCTGAAAACACTGTGTGGTTCTGATACCCAGACACTTTTTCATCACTTTCCCCATCCTTTTTCTTCTTGTACCATGTATATTGTGTGATTGGGGGATAGCTGTGACTGCTGCAGCTCAGCATCACAAAACTCGTCCCTCCAGGCTGCTGCTGCTCTGCTGCTCTCGTGATCTTTGTGTGTTTTGGAGCATCTAAGCAGGGAAGTTTATAGGAGAAAGGGACGCAGGACTAAATTATTTACTCAACAATGATAATGATAATTGTGGCAAAGCAATGAACTGCCCACACCCTTTAACTTATGCCACAAAAACAACTGAAAGAGGCTATAATCACAAAAAAATTTACACATTGTGGCTTTAGATATACCCATTGTAACTTCCTATTTATTGTCAGCAATTTAAAAAATAGAAACCTGTGATAAACAGTGTGCTATTTTTTATTTTGGAGGAATTAAGGGAAGAAATGTGATTTGGACATTTCGTTCATGTTATAACTGCTTTGTCGTCCAACAGTTTTTGTCTACATCACATTTAAAGGTACACCTGTGGAGTTGTTGACATCTTTAAGGACTATAAAGCAATGCTTTTATGACGGGAGTCCCCCCTTTTTCATATCTCGTGAACACACACGAGGACACGTGTACGCTTTCAAGCGTGCCCTGACACAATGCTTCCAGGTTCACAGACAGTTGGTAGCAGTAATGCACCAAGAAATGTAGCAATGCGCCAGAAAAACGCAGTGAAGAAGAAGACTCTTGGATCTAAATGGATCAACATGGATCTAAACAGTGCAGGATTTAAATTATTCCAAAAAGGATTTAACATTCAACACACTTACAGGGCCTTGTGGATACACACAGTGTGTTTTGGTGAGAAACACTCAATGTAAACGTAACTTTGTTTACAAGAAAACTCCAGGATACCTTTTAACATCAATCACTGAGATAACCAAATTCAAATAAATTCCCACTTAAGTTGTCACTGTCCTCTGTTGCCAAAATCTGAACTCTCAACAGACAGCACGCTTCATGTGTTCTAGTAATAAGATTTTTGCTCCATAATAGTGTTGTGTATATTATATCTGCAACTTAAATTAGAATTATTGTGTGTTGTCTTATTCTTATCTGGTTTGGTGGTTATATAGGATCAAATGTAATATTATGACTCGTGTATGTTATGTTTTTGTCTCATTATTTACAATATTTACAATAATGTGTTGTATTTCCTCCTAGTTTGTCCGTACACCATAATGAGTGCATCAGTCTACTCACACTTGACTTTAACCTCAGCTTGCTGAGATTTTCCAGTTCCGATTTCATTACTGGCTTCACAGCTGTACAGTCCGCTGTCAGAGGGACTGACAGACCTTACAGTGACGATCTGACCCTCGATGATTTCTTTCTTCCCATCAGTCATCTTTATCCAGGTGACGGAGGTCACTGGTGGGAAGGACTGGGCATGGCAGCGGAGTGTCAACGATGCGTTTTCATTCACAGCAAGACCGGGCTGAGCTTTTACCGTCACATCTTTGGGACGATCTGCACTTACCAGAAATATAGTAAAAAAGAGAAGAGTCAGATTTAAGTTATAATGGCCTGTACAGTAATCAATATCATGATCCCAAACATTTAATAACTGGATATCATAGAAACTATATTAAACCGTTGTGAATAATAATTGCACAATATACATTTTATGTAGTCTATATAGGATATATATAGGACTATATAAACGGGGGAACACGATAACGTGCACACCTGCAAAATACATGACATTCCAATGCAAAACTGACCTACAAATTGAAGAGAAGTGGATTTAAATGTTGTAATAATTTTTGTGGCCACAGTTTGTGGTGATGGTGCATTAATTCACAAGGTGTTTTTGTCTCAACAGAAACTGAACATTTAAAACTTCTCAAAGTTATAACAGGTCTATTTCATTGAATTATATTTTACTTAGTGGTGGAAGGCATATTGAGATTTAAGTAAAAGTAGCAATACTACAGTATAAAAATACTCCATTAAAAGTAAAAGTCCTGCATTCATAATTTTACTTAAGCAGTACAATAGTATTAGCAGCACAATGCACTTTAAGTATCAAAAGTAAAAGTACTCATTGGGTGGCAGAATGGCTCCTGTCAGTGTTATATTATATTACCGGGTCATTACCACTAATGCATTTCTTTGTAAGTAGTATCTTAATGTTTAATGTCTAGTTTGAACTACTTTATACACTGTTTGGTAGTTTATCTATAATAATGCATCATAGAAGTATAAAGTGGCAGAAAATGGAAATACTTAAGTAAAGCACCACTGCCTCAAAATTAGACTTAAGTACACAGTACAGTACTTGTGTAAATATATGTGTAGTTACTTTCTGCCACTAATTTAACAGGTTTGTAAGCTATTGTGTCCGGCCCTTGTACATTATGATTCAGTCAGAACCACCAGTCAACTGCTGGACACGTAATCAAAATGGCTTCATTTCACATGGAAAGAAGAGATGATAAAGATCTACTTTTGGCATGTGAAAGTTTTCTTTTCGTACTGAGATCAAATCAAAACAACGTTATGGAAAGTTTTGGTTTTGATATGATTTCTTTGATTAACAAAAAGATAATGAATCACTCACATTTCACCACCAGTTCCCTTTGTACGCTTTTGTTTGAACCTTCGCTGTTCTCGGCGTCGCAGGTATAAAAGCCTGTGTGGGTTGAATTTACATTAAATGTGCGTTGCAGAGTGTTGTTATTATATTGTCTGAAAACCATTTCTGGAGACGGAGGATGTGATGTGGAAGTCCTTATCAAGGTGAGATGTGACGGTGGGAAGCTTTCAACAGTGCAGCTGATGGTGATGAGCTGATCTTCCGTGACCTCAGTATCCATAGACAGCGTGATTTTGATGGGAGGATCTGTAGAGAGGAAGCAGCTGTGTGCTTGATTTTCAGGAGGATTCATTTATTTTTTAAAACATGTTTCATGATATTACACCAGCAGTCCATGAACAGGAAGTCAGCCTCTGTCCTGAAAGCTTTAACACTTGCCCTTTTTCACTTTCTGGCGGAGAGTTAGATGAAAAGATCGAAACCACTCTCATGTTTGTCTGTTGAATATAAAGCTACAACCGCAGGTTAGCTGCTGGAAACAGATGGAAACAGCTAGCCTTGCTCTGTCCAAAGTTAACAAAGTCCGAAGCCCGTCAACTGAAGTGTTAAAATGACAATTTGCCATTTTACATGGGGTTATGTGCCGGACTATTTCTTGGCTGAGAGCAGTAACGTCTAGGGGTCTTCCCTGGTTGCTTGGCAGCTGCTCACTGTAAAGTAGCGAACTATCTTTTTTCCACTTCTGTTTTTTTATGGATTAAACAAATGAGATACAACATGTTAATTTGTGAGCTTAAGAGATGCTGGTAGGTGGAATTAGTAACCACTGTAAGGAGCCAGACTAGCGGTTTACCCCCTGTTTCCAGTCTTATGCTAGACTAAGCTAACCGGCTGCTGGCTTCATATTTACCGTACATGGAGTTGATTTGATCTTCTCTCCACCAGAAAGCGAATTTGCGTATTTCCCAAAATATCTAACTATTTACCTTTAAAAGACGTGAATGAATATATAAGGGAAGACAATTAAAAAGTGATGATTTTTTGGTGAGTAGCCTAAATCAGGTATAGATGCTGGTTTTTGTAATACTCAACTTGATGTAAAGGTTTATAGAAACTTAAATATCACAGAACGTTTTCAGCGTAACACAATCACTTACACAGTACTTGTATGCACGTCGCCTCACTATTCTCCCCTGTATTGATGCCGTTGGTTGCGTTGCACATGTAACATGCTTCATCTGCTCTTTGAACAATGTCCAAATGTAAATTGTTTTCTTCAGTTGTCTTGGACTTCCACAGTGAAGAGTCAATCTGTTTGTTTTTGTTGTAACGGTACCAGGAGTATTTCTCCGGGGGAGGATAGGCATCAGTGTTACAGTAGAATGTGAGGGAGTTACCAACTTTCACTCGAGCATGTTTAGTGATGTTCGTTTTCCTTGGGCTGTCTGGAGGGAGGAAATAACTTTTAGTATGCTTTCTATGGGGATACAGTCTGTGGATTCATTTCCTTTTCTCTGTCATCATCAACTCTCTGACATACACGCGGCAGAAAGAGCTGTGAAACTTACATGCAACCTTAATGAAAAGCTCTGATGTTCCAATGCCCACAGTGTTAGTGGCTGTACATTTGTAGGTGCCATGGTTCTCAGGCTGTATACATTTAACAACATGTGTCTTCCCCGAACCAATATCTGTTCCATCTTTCCACCAATGATAGTTGTGAGGATGTGGGTTGCTTCTCTTCACATTACATGTTAAAGTCATTTCATCTCCTTGTTTAACTACAGATTCAGAAGAAAAGGAAGAAGCAGGTGACGTCATCTCAACCTCAACCTGAGGCTTATCTGAAACAGAAGATTTCAATATTTCTTTAGATTGCTTCACATTGATAATCCGCTAAGAATACTGTACTGTAAATCAAATGAAAAATGATCATTCAGAATTTTTCAATTATTTTTTTTACGAATACCACAGCAAAATATCAAAAAAGTACAGCAGTACTACAGAAGGTATGACTACTGAGAATCACAAACACACCAAATGAAACAGGGAGCACTCACATGTAACATTAATAGTGATTGGGTTTGATTTGTCTGTGCCATGTTTGTTGTGAGCTTCACAGTGGTATTCTCCACTCTGTGAAACCTCAATTGATGAGATCTTCCATTCTGCCTCTGAGAACGTGTGATTATTCTGTGTATCAAACCAGGTAAAGATGGGTTTAGGATGTCCTATGGCGGAGCAAGTGAGGGTCACAGATTGTCCTTCCTCGATGGTGTCAGGGCTTATTTTAGCCAATGTGTCTCTAGGAGCATCTGTGTTAACAAATTCAATACAAGTTAGGAGAAATCAGTCTACATACAGCAAGCAAAGGTGGATTGTTTGGTTAAATCGAATATGCATCAGAAATGTAGCCATACTATATTTGATTTTTGTCCCAGTTTTGTCTTCAGAGTTTTCTGAAGCGGTCTAACAAATAGCCACAGTATGAGTTTAGCACAAATTAACAATGCAATTGCGACTTTGACTTTAAAAGTTCAGGTTTTTCTGATATTTAACTAAATTGTTTTTTGAGTTAAGAATGTTAGAGAGCATGTAACTGCAGTAAAAGTGATGTAATTCAGTTGCTCTGCATGCCTCTTTCATGTTGCAGCAGCTCAAGGTCACTCTGTGCTGCGGGATTTCTAAAAATAAGTAACAACTGCCCAAAATGTACTTCATTCTCTTATCTTATTATTACTATGAAAAAGCACATGGCTGAGTCATTTTGAAAGCTAGGGTTAGCACCTGTAGACATTGATAGCTTTTCTGAAACGTTACATATTCAGTTTAGATTCAACTCCTCATTTTGATGAATCAGGACTTCTAATATGAAACATATTTTTAATTTCAATCTGTGATATTGTTGAACTGTTCCTACTGCTGTGTTTATAGATGTTATTTATGTTAAACATTTTACAGCGTCGCAAAACATTAATAACTTAGATTTAACTTGTTTTCCAGTGTGAGATACTGTATCAAAAGACCTGTCGATCAATTTGAGAGAGAAACCTTTGGTGCAGGTGCAATCATTAAGTTACATATCACCACTGTAATAGCAGACATGACATAATAAACCATTCATGAACTTACATTCGACAGTTACACTGACAGTCTGAATCAAATATCTGTCTTTGTTATTTTGTGTTTGGCATGAAAACTCCTTCCCATCATCTCGCCAGGTGACGTCAGAACTGACTGTGGTGCTTTCCTTTCTTTCATCTACTTTTGGAGGCTCTTTTGTGGGCAGTTCCTTCGAATCCTGAATTAGTGGTGAAGGACATGAACTTAAGGTGGAGCATTTCAGTGTTATCCTGCCAGATTCAATCACGACAGGTGGTTTCTCAAAAGTGATCGGGCATGGATTTTCTGAAAATATAAAAATGAGACAATATCAGCAGAAATGTAATACATAATAGCAAGTTAATTATAATCAATACAGTATTACAATGAATGCATGTTTTTAATAGAAGAACGAATTCAGACCTTTTCGGCCTTAAACTGGTATGAGATCATTTGTCTTGCCATCAGTGTGACATCAGAACATTGTTTTCACATACTATTACATCTGAATTTCAGATGAATTTTCCAATTCTCAAAATATTGACTCAAAATATGACTTTATTGAGGTCTTATGAATTACAATATGTATGTTTGTATGTATGTCGTTTGATCATAAAATCAAGACTTTATTCCTGTAAAAGTGACTTTTTCTTGACAAGTTTATTCTCATAACTCTGAATTTTTTTCTCAAAATACAAAAAAAAAGATTCTTAAAATGTTTTTCTTATATTCATCATGTTATTAAATCTTAAATCAACCGATCTGGTCATTTCTGCCTCCAGACCAGCTCATCTCTTGATGTTTGCATAACTCATTTTATTGCTTTGTATTTTCTGGAAACAGCTTTCAGCATTCTGATCTTTGTACTTACCTTCAACTGTGAGGGTAACATTGTCAGTAACCCATTTATCAACAGAATTTCCTACATATCTGAAAGAATAGTTTCCGCTGTCCATTTTGGTCAGGTTGCAGATCAAAATGCTGCACTGTGCCTCCAGTGGGTCTACATTCCAACTTGAATATTGAGAGCCGATATATGTCACTCTGTTTGCAAAGTCTGGACTGACAGGACGTTTGGAGTTATTTGTGCTGTAAATGTTTGTGGCAGTAAAACCTTCTTCCTTGGTCCAATTATAATTCTTCATCCAAAACCAGTATGCACCATCATGACCAACGCTGTTAATCACTTTGCATTTCATTTCAACGCAGGACCCCTCATAAACTGTCAGTTGACTGTCTTGTAGTGTGAATGGGGTTAGTTTGCAAGAAAAATCTGCAGTAGTGAAAACACAAGTGGAAAAGTCAGGTAATGTTTGTGACTTTAATGATGTTAAAAGCAAACACTGTTATCATAGTGGAGTGATAAAATTCCTACTTGTTATTAAGGCCAGAAATACCAACCACCCGACTGTCTGAGCATTCATCTTCATGTAGCACTAAAGCTTGATATCTGAAAAAAAAACGAAACCAAAAATTGTGTGCATACATAATTGTAAACATCATAACACCAAAGAACCTCAGTTTTTTT
>NTHP01000261.1:534871-639804 GCA_003416845.1 Oplegnathus fasciatus | reverse complement strand
GTCCCTCTGTCAGAGGAGGAATCATCACTGTGGGCTTCTGGATCAGATCTAAAGGGGCAGTAAATATAAAATCAAGGTGAGCAGACATGAAAGTTGTTCACTTCAAGTAGGACTAATACAGTAATCTACTCTGTTAAATATTTCACGTATGGCAGGAGTAAAATGAGACTCGCTCTAACAGTGCCTCTACTGCCCACAGAGGTTTATAGAGGCCAAACATTACTTTATAGCACAATAAAAGTTTACAGCCTTTCATAGAACATCTTCAGTGAATATACAGCATTCTCTGCAGTTCTTCATACCTTTTACAGAGATATATACAATGGGAGATGTGTATCCATTCATTGTTCCATTCAAATCAGTAACTCTGAGCTGATATGATCCAGTGTCTGACTCAGTGAGGTCATTGATGATGATGCTGCAGTTGTTCAGACTCATGTCAGGCTCCAACAGAGACACTCGTCCTTTGAACCCGGACTGAGCATTTGGGTTGGTGTTGTTCAAGAAGAGTATTATGTCAGAATCATTACAGTTGAGTTTAGAAGGACCACATTTGTACCAAACTGCACTTCCCCAAGTGAAGCCAGGAACGCTAGTAAAATAACAGGGTATCACGACACAGAGTCCAGCCTCTGCTCTTATTTCTGTTTCATTAAGGATGACACAGAATCCATTTTGACAGGAGTTTATTACTCCTGGAGATGCAGCTGTTAATACAAACAGGGAGAAAGAGACAATTAGGAACAGAAGATGTATAGATATTGTTAATACATCGAGGTATCCAATTACTGATGAAGAGACTTTTGCTGAAAAGTAGTAACATTGCTGAAATGCTGCTGAAACTCTGAAAGGCCAAACAATGCTATCTGCAGCAGCGCGTGACCAATATATCTGTTTCCTGATGCATGAGGCTGATATGGTATTAGCCAGTCATGGTGTCAGGTTCCTCTTTGATTAGAACCATGGACAATAAATTAAGCAGGCAAAGTAATTACATTTCAAGTTTTTACATATTTTCATGGATTTATTTTTGGTACATAAATCATTCATTCATTCAAAAGGTAATTATTTATGCCATACAGTAGTGTTGTGGGTCATGAGGGCTTTAATAAGCTGCTAAGGGAAATTAAGGGACAAAAAAACTACAAATATACCTGCATCTGTACCTGCAATTTTGGCACATGAAAGGCCTTTTTTTTCACTTCAGAATTTTTAATTTCTAAAACTGAAAAAAAAAAAATAGATACATACATAAATAAATAAAAAATAAAACATTATGGTCTAATAACAAGACTGCAATAAAACTGCACACTATACCTGTGTCAGCATTGTCGCTTCTCACCGTGAAGAGCAGAGTCGCCCAGATGAGAACAAACATCCTAATTCGATGATTGAGACAGTCAGTCTCTCCCTCCACAAGACAAGATCTTGTCTCTCAGAAGCACAAACACTTTGTACAAAATGTGCAATAAACATACAGGATGTTTGGTTGATCACACTTGACCAGAAACAGCTCCACGACTGACAGCACAGATGTTAATACAGGATGTTGCATATTCACTTACTCTGTACTTGTGTGAATAAATTTGACTACCATTTTCATCAGGTGCCCCAGTTTGGGCCACTGGCGACAGCTCAACAAAAGCTCTGCACAATAAATATCTGTGGTCCCTGCCATATACAGTACAGGGGCCCTGTCCATTTTTCCCTTCTACACAGCACCATACTGCACAAGCAAAGCCAATGTCATGAATTAGATGGGGCATAATAATTGTCAATAGGGTTCTTTTAGAAAGACATTTAAGAAAAACGTAAATGTTGTGTTTTACCTGTTTGTCTTGTTCCCTTGCCCTCTTCTCTCCACAGTGATCTCTGCTGTGTGACTCCACTCTAAACCGACTCTTCCTCTCATCACTTTTCTACCTCTTCCTTCTTTATGAAAAAACATTTATTGCAGACTATTGTTTCTCCTTTTGTCAGACTGCCACAACTTCATACAGTTATAATCTCATAGTATCACATATCCTTTGGGGAATTTGTGCCTTCAACACTAAATAATTAAGGAAAATGAAAACCATTTTTGTTGTTTGTTGTTTTGTACCACTTCCACGACTGCGAACTAATAAACATTTAGAAAGGGGAAGTTTAGGGCGATTGTACCAAAATTCTTGAGAAACAAATCAACCAACCAATAGTACTTTATCTTTTATTCGTGCATATGTTTATATGACTCAGCTAGTTTAAATTGTGAATATGTGTTGATCCAATATAATTTCCGTCGCACAGTATAATGCTTAACACATATTGGTGTGTACGACAACCAAAGGTCTATATTACTGGCTATCTGCAATGCCAGTTGAATAAAAATGCTCAAAGTATATTCATGTATGGAAAAACAACTTTTGTCCCTGATGAATGCATTAAATACCTGCAGAATATCTGCATTCACCTGGCCGCCATTTTAGCTTCAGTCTCTTGGACAGTACTTCTGTATTTCTATATTGTGCAGTACTGTTTGTATTGTTCTCATGGCATCACTGCATTTTTAATGTCACTGATAACTTCCTGTTCTCACATTGTGCTACTAGACTACAAACAGGGGCGTAACACGAAATTCTGGACCCTGTACAAAGGGATTCTCTATGGGCCCCTCCTGGCATTCACGTCTAGCCATTCAAGTACTGTATCTTTGTGGGCCCTCCTCACACGAGGGCCCTGTATACTCAGTCCCCTTTGTCCCCCCCAGTCCTACACCCCTGACTACAACTACTGCTGTATGCTATATGTCTGCATATTGAACACGCATGCAGAACCTGTAGAAGAGAGTGTTGAGAAGGCTTTGTTGTCACTGAAAGCTCATCATTTAATCCTACAAACAGTGTTTTCTGCTCAAGAAACTGCCTGCTCACTCTTAGTGCTGAGAATCAAGTCGATTCCTGCTACACATTTTTAAAAAGGGGAGCAATCTATTACATGTTAAATAGAAACAACTACTGATCTGGATATTTGAGGGAAACATTTTTTTGTTCATGTTATATTGTTTAATTCTTCTCTTTTCACATCGAAAGTCGTGCGAATTCTTGGAAATTTAAGATTCGTAATCCAAGTGGTGTGTACAGAAGGAAAACGAAATTAAATAAATACCAGGGACACTTCATTGCACAGGGTGAGCGTTTATTTATGTGCAAAGCTGAGAAGCAGCCAGAAAGACAGAACCGCACTTAGGGGCACTGGGGATCCAACAGAGCACTTGGGAGACAGACTTATCACCTCTGAGAGGCACCAAAGCTGGACCGCCAACCCCCCAACACTACTGGATATACTGGATGACCAGCTCTACCTAATGACACATTAGATCTCAGTTTATTTAAATGCAATTTCAGCAGCATTTATTTCTGAAGTACTAACAATAGATTGTCTAAAAGTAATGAAAAGCTTAACTGCTACATAAAGCTGCTATCTGATACAGTGTAAAGAAACCCTGTGTTAGACGCCAACGCTTGTTTGAACACAAAGACGACAGAATGTTAAAATATTTCCTTGAAGTTATTTCTTTTCTTCAACAGCTTTTTACTCTTTCTACTTTTCCATTTGGCTCAGTGGCTTAGTGAGTGTTTATACACAAAGTGGCTCGATGGGGGATCTTTCATGTGAAGCTGCAATTGTGTGGATTAAATGTGTTTTGTTCATGAAATATAGGTGCCATCTGATGTTGAGGTTAGAATGGACTGGTAACTGAATGAATGGAGCAGCACAGTGGAGATGTTGACATGTCTTGATTACGTCAACTAATCCCAGACTAAAAGCACATCGCTGTGGTAAAAACCACACACAGGATGAGAGCTACACAGTCCTCAGATCTCACCCATTATCTCATTCACATTGGAATACAGCGCCACATCCTCCCCTTCCTCCTGTTCTGCGGGCACACACTGTTTTATCTCTTCCCCCGTCTGCACCACCTCCTCTTTGCCCTCCAACATTTCACCGTCCTTTCCGCCATCGTCTTGTCTCTCCTCTGTTTCTTCTCTCTTAATTTCAGCGTACTCTGTCTCTGTGGTCTCTTGCGTATCCTCTGCTCCCATGGGACTCTTCCTTTTCAACAGGGAGAAGTCAAGGTCGGAGTATTCCACCTCTTTTGGTTCCACGTCACCGTCTGGGGCGGATTGCCCAGCAGACTCAGCTCCTCCTTCAGCTGCCTCTTGGTCATGGGTCCCATCATTTTCCACTGCTTCACCAGCATCTATCTGTCAGGTACAATGCAGGTATGATATGTCACTTGCCAGCTGATACAAGCCAGGTAGCTGTGTGTAAACTATGCATGAAATATCTCCATCAGTGACATTTCAGCCATCACTAAACACAAAAACAACCATAATTCGAAAACACTGCAGGGTTTGTCCGCTTACCACAAATCATCTATTCTTTAAATTCACTGCCAACAAATTTCCAAGTCATTCCATAACTGATTGGTTTCTACTCAATTACCTATAAGGTCTGAAAATCATCTTGAAAAGACTTGAGATATTCTTGGTAATTTGTTAAAATGATCATACCTGCTTTTATTTTAGTTAAAGTTAAGATAACTGTTGTGAGACAATGCACTGTAGTCTTCTCAGATCAGTCTATACTTAGACCTGCATTAGTGTAAATAAAGAACAATAAAGAACTCTGACAGTGTGTAAGTCTCTGCAGGTTGATTGTCACACTAGTGAAATGACAGAAAAACAACGGAAGTGCATGTCTCATCACAAGACTGATATTTTAGTAAAAATGTAATTAACATTTAACTAATATATCATAACCAGCTGTGTTAATATTAATACCAGTGGAACCGCTTGAGTAGTAACCGTCTCCAGAGTCCCAGGGCTCTTCTGCTTTTTTCTGGGGGAAAAAATGTGTCAAACAGGAACAAATGTTAATGAACAACAAACAATTAACAAGCAAGGATTACTGAATTAAAGTCACTCTTAACACAGTTTTTAAAGGACCACACCTGTGATTTCAGCCCATAATTGATTAACTTTACATCATTATAACCTTTATTTAATAAGGTAATTAAGACTGCTAACCAGAGGTGGAAGTAACGAATTACAAGTACTCACGTTACTTTAATTGAGTACCTTTTTCGTATACTTGTACTTTTTTCAGTATTTTTCAAAGTCAGCAATTTTACTTTTACTTAAGTATGTTTTAAATGAAGTGAAGTAGTTCGCTACACTTGTACATCCATCCGTTACTGAGTAAAAAATGTATTTATGCTACCACTGTTATTCCTGTTGCACAGCTTATAGTCACACACTCCATTGAAGTATATGATCAAAAGAATGAATATATATTTCAGATCAGGACACTCTTGACTTGAGAATCGTGAATCAGATGACCTATCATCACATCCATTCAGTGAGTGTTTTTTAGTGGTTGGTCGAGTGTAGCAATATTCAGCCACAGATTCTGTGCAGCATTGAAAGATGACCTGTGCATTGATTTCAAATTTAGCAATTTACTGTTTATTCGTTTAGCTCCCTCTTGCTTTGACGCATTTATAGAGCAAATTATGCGCCCTACGGTTCTTTTCAACACATCATAAACCATAGATTTTTAGCTTAAAATTTAATTTTTAGCTAAGCTGTGAGGGGGCAATTTTTTCATAAGATAAAATTAATTGATTTAACAATGCAACAGCCTGCCACTGTTTCCAAATCAAAGAATACATTTGTTAATCAGAGCACTCACATAAGAAGCTAGCACCAGTAGAGCACTAAATAGTTTTTAAATTTATGAACGATTCTCCATCAAAAAAATCAGCAGGGGGAGGCGCGTAGAAACAGCTGTTGCGGCATCAGGCATGTGGTGCACGTGCCATAGCGCTTTCCATGGGTCTGAAACGACAGCTAAGCAATAGTCACGTACCTCGGCTAAGACCCCCTAAAGACACCTCGTGGTGCCAGGCCCGATTTGATAGTTGCTTAAACATCCCCTCTACTGCCAACTAGATATCTATTGCTTAGCCTATATGTTAGAAAAAGCCTGATATTGCACTGCGTTTGTTGGGGAGAAATGGGACCAGTCCAAACGAAAATTGCCAGGGCCAAATTTTGTTCCCAGTCTGACCCTGCACAAATGTGTGCGTGTGGTTAGCCAAAAATGGATGTTTTATAATGTTTAATGGGTTACGTTATGTGTTATGTGAGGCAGTTTGTTGGTAAAAGTTAGGAGGCGATTATATAAAGTTAGTTAAGTTTTTTGTTTAACCAGAAACAGCCGTTAGAGTGCTCTCTTCAAAGCAACCAGACTCCAATAACAAAAACAGTAATTTTACCTCGCAGAACACGGGAGTTGCTGGTCTACCACGTTAGTGTGTTACGATGTGTTACAAGGCCGCACAATAACACAAACAAACAATAACACAAACCACACAATAACACAAACAAACTAACCGATCGAGGCAGTGGTAGACCATCAGCAACTCCCGTGTTCTGCGAGGTAAAATTACTGCTTTCGTCAATGCAGTCTGGTGGCTTTGAAGAGAGCGCTATAACTGCTGTTTCTGGTTAAACAAAGGATCTTACTCTTTAACAAAGGGTCTATCTCTAGTCATTTTGACACCAAAACATGTAAACATAGGGCCCAGGTTTAAAAATAACAGTTTCACTTTAATTATATGGGAGCTGAGGGCTACAGATCACACAATAAGCTTTCATAACCCTTTGCTTTATGAAGCCATTCATGACACTAGTTGGAACACCTATTACTCTTTATAAACCTTTACATTGTTCTGTTCACAGAGGAAACAAAGGCAAAATTAGTTTATTATAAAAATCAACAGGGTGGGAAAGTAACTTTGACTTTAAGTACTTTTCAAGTGAGCTACTTTTTACTTGAGTCATTTTTTAGTAGTAGTACTTTTACTTTTACATGAGTACAATGTCAGTCAAGTAACAGTACTTCTACTTGAGTAGGATATTTAGGTACTCTTTAATAATTTCTAAACTACCCAAACAGCTACTAATCCAGCTTGTGTAGCTGTAATATTTATGTAAAGTTTGGAATTGAGTTGCAGGAGATGTGAACATTAGTGGCTACAATAAAAATAGACTGGTGAAAATAGACTTGCTGTCCAACAGTTAATTAACATGCACATAACATACTTCAAACCAAACATCACAGACTATTATTGCAGTCATACTATCGTTATTTATTAAGCAACAAGCTTTAACTTGAAGCTGCAGCAGCACAGTCTCTTCTTGTTCGCTAAGTGTTAGCAGACCTTCCGCAGGGGCAAGTGTTGAGCTGTTAGCGGACATCTGGGGCAATATTCGGTTAGAAAACAATAACCACCCCGCCTTCCTGCCCCGGGTCCGCTCGGAACGTTGACGTCAATTAGCCCCTTTTTGGTGATGACACATATGTTTGCTAACTACCTAGCATTACGTTAGCTCGACCATGCTTGCATTACACGCCAGCGGGGTTAAAATGACAACATACCTGGACTCGTCGGCGATGTTTCTGACGAAGAGAGATGTATTAGGCGGCCTCAGGTACCTCGCCATTTTTAGCGACCTTTGCTACAATGTGGCGGCCGTGAATTTGTTTGGTACAGCTATTTTTTGTTCTTTTTTTCCACAAACCCTGATGCTTTACTGCGGTTGACACGAACTACGTGGTCAAAGTGTTCTCGTCGCACTGCGCATGCGCACAGATGCACAGCCACGAAGACACACACATGCACACCTAACCTAACCTAACCTGGTATCCAATTACTCTTATTATTTCACATTATTCCACTGTTTTCTTGCATATTATCTCTTCACTGCTTGCCTGTCAGACATAATAAGGATGTTGGCTTTTGCAAAGAGAGTCATGCATGTGCATTTGCACAAAAAGATGAGGCAAACCACACTTATTAAGCAACATTTTTATTTAAATAGACATTGGTTTCTTCACTGCCAAGTTTACATCCTTTTGCTCTTCCTGATGAGAGTTGTTGAGCCCATGGTCAAAGTCTGAAATGGGAAAAGGAAACATTTAATTTGTGGCCTGGAGACAAATTACATAATTTAAGCTCATGATACATTAAGATGAAGCACTCAACAAGTGAATGTGAGTGAGTTCTGATGTACTGTACCTCAACCATCTCTCCTCCCTTGAGCTCTTGGACGTGGATGAACTTGCCGGTTTTGCACACCAGCTTGCCACCCTCCAGACTGACAATGCACTGGGGGTCAGAGGAGGAGAAAATAGTTGTCACAAATACCCCAAAACAGGCATGGACCCAAAGACACTGAACAAAACACTGACGTTATCATCATCACTGGCACAAATAATAGTGTTCACTGTACACTCTGCAGGCTCACATAATCCTTTGAAGCAAATAATTTCTGCTTTGAACATATTTACACTGTACTAAATCAGGCAACATACTAAAACAATGACCTGACATTAAAAATTTATTTTTAATTAAAAGGTAAATCAGAATTACAAACCTTGATCTTCTTGCCATCCATGGTGGTGATATCAGCCTCCTTGCCAATGGTAAAGGAGTTGGTCACAGTCTTTCCAGGGGTTTTGGCGGTGATAACAAAGTCATTGCCGTTCTGCTTGATCTCAGTAATTGGCTTGATGTCCTTTGCCATCTTGATGACATCTGCTGGAAGTTCTGGTAAGCAAAGCACATGTGTTTGTGTTTATTCCTGCACAGTACAAGTTACAAAGTAAGGACTAATGACTGCAAAGCTGTGTGGTTATAATAAACACTACAAGGCTTTGGCCACATCAAATAGGCAATTTGTCTTCAGCTATCAAAGATAATTTTTATATTCTTTATATGCCCCTGGTTTGTTTTCTCTCACCCATGGCCCTGAGGAACTCCTCGTAGTTCTCCTGGGAGTAGACCTGCCATGTTCCATTGAAGTCCATGTTTTCTAGAAGGTCTGGATTCTCCTTAACCAAGGTGGGCTGGAGGCTGGGACAGCTGTGTGAAGCTCAACACAATGTGGAGGATGTGACTGTGGTGCTGCACCCTCTTATACAGGAAAGCAAGGGGGGTCCCAGTACTATGTCTAATGAGTAACAACCCCTCTGAAGTAATCACTGCTGTTTAAACAACCTGGAGTTCACTTACTCCTGTTTGGCCTCAGCTTGCACCAAAGATTCATTTAGATGGTCATTTTTGTGTGTTCAAGAGCTTCATTGATAACATATACAGATTGTTATACGTACATCATACCATTCAGAAGTGTGCTGTCTGTTTACATGCAGCCTTTTTGCATTGTTGTTGTTTGCGATAGCTGTGAGACAGACACCAAATCATGCTCTTCATTTACTGTAAGGTTGACAAAGCCCAGAGCAGAGTTTGAGGAAGGTAACCTGCAGGATCAAACTCAGAAAATGATTTATTTAATACACTATAAGCCACATTTAAATGTATTAAGGACTCATTCATTGAAGATTAGATCTTCACTGACCTTCATGCACATCTGCAGCCTGTCCACAGTGTGCCGTTGAACCTCCTAACGTGAACTAACTAGAGCCCAGTAGTAGGGTTAATGACACTACGGACTGTTTGCGGTTGAAGTGCATTAATCTCTGCTTGCAAAATCATAGACAGAAAGCTGTAGTCCACATTTTCTTTAATACTTGATCATAAATTTAAAGTTTAAATAAAAGTTTACTGAATAAGTAGTAAATATAGTATTTGTAAGTGCTCATAAAAACAACACACTAGTGAACATCGCTTGAAATTGCTTTATTCACTCTACACACACACACACACACACACAACCGACACATCTGATTCACCAAAACCTCTACAGTCCAGTAGCTGAGGGTTTTGCAGCTTTTGTCATGACAGGTGCTTGGTGAACACACTAAATTTGTGTGTTCACCAAGGGTAAATGATAAAATGTAATATATAGCACAAGCAGAGAGTCAAAGTCAGCAAACTGGCTCTGTAATGTTATTTATAAAGCATCATCGAAGCCTGCTAATTATTTTGCTTCCAGTTAAAATTAGCTAACATCAGCTACCACAACCTACTGGACATACCAAGTTACTCTCTGGCAGCAAATCCTCTGAGTGTATTGAATTGAGCAATGGTGCGTTTTACTGCTTATTAATTCAGCTTTTCATTTGTTGGAGGGAAATTGTGTTATTTTTTCTTTCCAAAGCTGCAGAGTCTCGCTTTAATAAAGTCCACAAAGTCAGCTAAAAGAGTTTGACAAACAGGACTTTGAAATTCTTCATCTCTATCACAGGAGAAGCCGGAATATGACATTTTTATGGCATATGCTGTCTAGTATTTTAATTATACAGACAGTTTGCAGACTATAGGGGATTACATTTTTTATTAAACCTGCAGTAAACATTTTTCAAATGCTACATAAAGTTCCCTCATGCTTAATAAAGTTTCCGAATACATGAACAATCCACCATCTCTCCATCTACCTATCCATCCACCTTCATGCTCTTCTTTCTCTCTATGCAGATGTTTATTTAGGATTAAAAGTAGAGAGTGGATGTCATCTATTCTTGGTAAAAACTCACAATCTGAAGCATAAAATTCCTGCAATAATTTCTCATTCAGTTTGCAGTCTTAGCCCATCTCCACAGCGTTTGCTGGAGGCTTCTGCCCGTGCTTATAAACGCTCACGGTCACGTCAACCGTTTCAGAGCCGTACTGGTTGCGCACAAAGATGCTATATTTTCCAGAATCTTCCGTGTTGACGTTGTTGACAGTGATGGTGCTGCACTTGGGCTCCTTGGTGATGGTAAATTGGGTCTGGTTAACAATCTCCCTGTCGTTCCTAAGCCAGAAGATCTCCGGGGCTGGTTCACCCTCAATGAAGCACGTCAGACACAAAGACTGAAGAGAGGATGAGAAAATATGAAATGATAGGCCACAGAGAGGATCGAATCTGTAAAAATGAAACTGGTATAACCACAGTGTGATTCTTGCACACCTGCTTCACACAAAAGGATGACAATAATATCACAACATGGTGTGATTGTGTATGAATGTGTCTCTAAGTAGTAGTAATGTTTTCCTGACAATGTCCTACCTTGCCCTCCATGATGGCCACCACATCAGGAAGACCCTTTGTCACTTTGGCCCGATCTGAAACAAAACAAGCAACAAAAAATAACTCCCAGGTGACATTCACTGTAGAATATTTTAATCTTTGTTGTGGACAGAAATAACACATAACCTGTGACTCACTTTTCTCAGCGATGGCCGCTTGCCTGAGGGAGGAAAACAAAGGGTCAAATCAATATGACATTGCACAGAGTCAGACAACAATAATCTGAGCTGAGATGTTGTCAGTGAATAGTTTTCAACCAGCAGTCTGTTACCTCTGACTGCTCAGTGTTTTCTGTTAGTGTCACAGCAGGCCATGCATCATCCACTGCATGCAGGGCAGCACTTACTTCAACCTCTGGTACTCCAGCAGGGCATCAGCAAAGGCTGTTGAAAATAATAATGATAATATTTAAGATCGAGACTAACAAATCTTATCACGTCTGCTCTGAAAATTGTGTTTTAAATCCTCCAAATCAAACCTTGTCCAGATAGGTCAAGATGCCGTTTGTGTGTCTCTTTGCCGTCGAACATCTCCAAGGTGTATTTGCCTTTATCATTCTCTGTTGGGTTAAAGATTTCGATCCAGACTTTCTGCATACTGTTGCCAGGCTTTGTCCTGGCTTCCTGGTCAATCTTCTTCTCCCTACACAGAAGGGAGCATAGATCAATTTTTTGCTACTGCTACATGGTTTAGACAGAGACTTAACAAAGACCAGACCGTTACCAAAAACATGCACGTTAAGGAAATACTCCTGCTTTTGCCCTAGAACAAGCACTGGTCTCAGATGTAGAGTCACCAGAGTTCGGCTGCCCACTAATCCTAGTAATGTCCAGTTGAATGCAAAGAATAAATACTAAATAAATAATGTGTACAAAATGTAATTGGAAAATATAGGGCATCTTTTTCTTCAGAGGAGAGTAATCAAGAATGAAGGTTTATAAATTCTGAAGTAGTGGGAAAGAAAATTGATAATTCAGTTGCAGGGACATGTTTTGCGGTTACAGTTCAGACTGGACTCAAAAACAACACTATCCAGGACTAAGAAATTTTGCCAGTCTGCATCACACAAGTCAGATTTTCTTTTCTTGCTATCCTCAAAGCCCCCAGCAGGTGGTGCTAGTAGCCTTACTTAAGAAACTGTTTGCCGCCTTAACCATGTAACAATTATGTTTTAGTATACATACAGTCGTTCCTTTAAATAATTGCAAATTTAAGTCTAATAAAATAGAAATTTAGATTATGTTGCCCCCCCTTAACATAAACCTTTTCCAAATTGTCCCCTTAAATAGCATTAGGTTGGAAAAAACACATCTTATTAAACACACTGTCATATATATTCTGTATCAGCTTGTTCCAAATCTTTATTTAAGATACGTGTTTACACTGAGTGAAATATTCAAACCCCAAATTCCATGTTTTTATTTATTTTATATGTCTTGTTCATCATTTTATACACATTTATCCAAAATTCAGACTGATCTATTTGGTAGGTTTGAAAACTTCAGCCCTCCTGTAGGATTTTAAATAAAGTTCTGTGGGTTTCAACAATGTTTGGCTGCACAGAATCATGTGCAGTGTTCTACTTAATCGATTATAGGATTATAGGAGGTGTTTCAGTGTCCAGATGTGCCCCCAGCTGCCACATAAGAATATTTGCATGCGGACATCAACATCTGTCACATTCTGAACTTTTTAAGTTGTTAGCAGTTGAACTTTAATAAGCATTTTAGAGGCTGAACTTTAGTAAAGGAGCCCCAGACTTTGCCAGCATGAAGAGAAATGTCACAGTAAATGATCTCCATTGGCTTTTGTGCTTGTGTGCCAGTATGTGTGGCTTCTTCTTATGGTCTATGATGTGTACAGTACCTTACCAGCTAAAGAGACATCTGCCATGCTGGTGACAGTCACAGAGCTCTACAGTATCGTGTGCATCTTCCTGTCTTTAGCTTGACATTTAGTGTTGCACTTGTGTGGCTTGCAGTGAACAATGTGACCACGCCGCTAGATGGTACTGAAGCCAAAACAAGCTACTTTTCATTTGCTGTCCCATACAGATGTTTCTGCACATGATTCAGGACTTTCTTAAATTTGGTCTCTTATAGAATTTAAATTAAGTTTAGAATACTTCCTCCTCATGCGGCATTAGGTCAGAGAGGTGCTCTGCATGTGGACTCACTTGAAGTGCCAGCTGGTCTTCAGGAAGCTTACATAGTATTTGAGTGAGCAGTAGAGCTTGAAACCTTCAGCGGTGCTCTGAATCCTCAGTGGGCTGGCTGACAATGCTGCAGAGATGGAGAGAGAGAGGCTCCTGCTTATTTGCATACATTTCAGTTTCCTTGGCAATTTAAAACACTGCATTTCTTATCTGGGGAGCTCAACACATTAATATTCTGAAACAACACACACCACAATTAATTAACATGGCTTTCAGTTGTATTATCCTCATCCCAACACAGCACATCTGTTGTAAAAAAAAAACAAGTCATTGGCACATTTCACAAAGGTTGTTCTCTAAAGAAGAGCTTCCAACTGTGAATAACTCACCACACTGTTTACTCAGCTGCTGGAGAAGCTTGTCATACTCTGTAAATAAAAAGAACAATTAAGCGTTCAGACAGTGTTTTATATTGCTTTTGGAACTCAATAAATACTAAACGCAAGATTAGAGGTAGGTAGCTGAATGCTGAGGACACATAATGAGATAAGAAGGAAAAAAATAAAAGGCATTAATCGCTCCCATTATGGATGGAACATTTGCGGCAGCTGAAATGTACACAGGTACAAATGGTTCACTTGTTCACTGGTGACACGGTCACGTCTCACCATCATCCAGTAACTCTAAAGCACTGACATCCTCTCCTCTCCCATCTGACACCACCGCTCTGTATGAACCTGCCTCTTTCTTCGTAACCTGAGAGAAAAACATCCAGCGCATTAAAATTAAACATATGCATAACTTCTTAAATGAAATATTGATACCCCTGGAGAACAACCAAACACTTTAATTCATCTTTTCTTTCCAGCCAGGTTAACCTTAAAATACACTCCAAGGTGAGCCCGGGAGTATCTCACAATAATACAAAATAAGACTGGTCTAGACTTACAGAAAAAATATGAAGATAAACTGCTTTTCAGTCTGTTTATCTTGTTCTCTCTCACTAAATGCTTAACTCCCCTCCCCACATCTAGTAGTCTGAAAAGCAGAAACATTTTGAATACCTGTTGGATGGTGAGTGTGCTGACCCCTGACGACTTGTCATATACAACTTGAGTCATCTCCGCGCCTTCTTTCAACCACTTGAGAGAAGTGTCCTTGTTTGTATTTGTCACCTGTGTATGGAGAGATATTCCATAGCTGAAACAAACATGTAAAGGCTATCCTCTAAAATTCATTGGTTTAAAATTAATTAATCAAGTGTATGTTATGAATGCAACCACTTGTTAAGGTTTAAGATATAATGTGTTACATAAATCATTTAAAGGAAAAGTTCGACACTTTGGGAAATACAGTTATATGCTTTCCTGCCGAGAGTTAGATGAGAAGATCGATACCACTCTCAAGTCTGTCCACTCAATATAAAGCTGGAGCCAGAAGCTGGTTAGCATAACTGAGCATAAAGACTGGAGGAAACAGGGGGAAACAGCTAGCCTAACTAAATCTTGTTTGTTTTATTCATACAAAAGCCGTAAAAGTGCAAAACGACATGAGAACTTCAGGAAGTCGCCCAAATTGTCGAACTATTCCTTTAATAAGTAATAATAAAAGTAGAACATTGTCTTGGCTGCGAATGATGTGTGAACTTAGCAACACATTAGCAAATTTTAACTAGTAAAAGAAATTATTTCATGAGTAATAATGAATATTTCTGGACTCTTAATATGATGTTAGGTTAGTTCTAGCAAATTTATTCTGTAAAAAGTAAAAGTACCTTGCACTTTATGATCAGTTCACAATCCTCATTCACACTCCATGACAGGAATTCCTGGAAATAGGGTCCTTGGAAAACAGAACACATGATTATGCATCTGAACCACAGAAACAGTGACCATCAGACGGTAATTTATTCAGAGCAACCAATGAAACACTAATGCATCATAATATGTCAATTTATGGCAATTATGGGGAGTTATGGCTGTGAGAGTACTGTCAGAGTACTGACGGTGACAGCTGCCTGAAATAAGAGTGGTGGGACTATTCACGCAACAACATGCAGGAAGTGATGTGTCCTACTTGGTTTTATATCTCTTTTACATCATACTACTCTGCACATAATAGACAAAATGTGTGATGTGGACTTTGAGTCTCACGTGGACTTTGAATAGTGGACACGGTGTGAGATAGTCTATTTGAACAAGCAGGCACTGGGACATTGGCCTCTACACACAAAAGAGTTGTATAGCTTCTGAGAGCTCAGATGATGAAAACATGGAGTTCAGTAGCACAGGAAGCTCCCTTTCTTTCTTTATGGGGCTCGTTAGTTTCAAGAGGTTTGGACATGGTCATTACACACAAAGATCATCAAAAAAGCAAAAGTATTGGATATAATCTTCACCTTGGAATGAGATGAAAGAGAGTCATATTTGCATCTTTGTAAGCAATCACTCGCTCACTTTATAATACACTGATACAACACAGGTATTGTTTCAGCATTGGGTTAAACACTCAGAATTTTTACCACGATAAGACTTTTGATTTGAGCACTGTTGAGCCATGCTGGGCCCCGCAGCAAAGGCTCTCACCGTACTATACAGTATGTGTTTGAAGACCTCTCACCAGACTTTCTCTCATGGTCACGTCGCTTTGCATCAGCCAGGGCGAGCGTCTGACGAAACTCTGACAGAGACACAGACAATATCAGACTGTGATGTAAAACAAAACAGTATACTGTATACAGTCACACAGGTTATATAGAGAGAAGTATGTTGACCTGTTGCTCCAAAAGGTTCTTATTTCCAAAATAACCTCAACTTCATTTGAAACTGCTGGGCCAATATTAGGAAGGGTGTATGTGCGGGTGAGGAAAGTGGACCTTTGGACAAAATAAGCTAAAAATGGATGGTTAAAATAAAGAAAAATAAAAACAGATTAAAAAAAATAATTAAGAATTGAGCACAGGTTGTTGATGTACCGCACATCAGCAAGACAAGACAAGAAAAGATAAGCATGGGATGATTTATTCATCCGGGAGTAAATTTCAAACATTTTCCTTCCTGAAGTCATGGTGGCACAAATTAGGTTCTCTAATTGTTGTTGAAAGAATGAGGCAATTAAGAAGATCAGATATTTGCCATCCAGAAATAATTGCACTGTGAATACAGAAAAACACTAGCTTTAATATGTGACCTCATGCAGCACATGTGCAAGTGTAAATTCTAACATATTTTGACTCTTGCAACTCCACCTTTCTTCTCAAAATTTCCCCTGACATCCCTTTGATTTATGTTTATGAATAATCTAGTCCTTGAGGGTCCTGGTGGTCAAGTGATTAAGATGCATACCATGTAATTGCAACATCACTGGTCCAAAGCGGCAAAAGAATGATCCTGTCCTGAGTTAGTCTGATCATTTTACTAATTTTCATTCAAGAAATACCCAGAACAGGCGCAGATAATAACTGACTCTCACCTGGATTTTATGTCCCTACACACACAAATGTTATTGTATTCGTCTTCCGCAAGAGTTCACTGAACGCCACAGTTTACAGTAATCGAGTTCGTCTTCTGATGAAAACAGCTCAGAAATCCAGGGGGTGAAAATGCAAATTAGCTGCTCCCTCTAAGTAAGCTTTTTTAAAAACCCATGGTTGTACGACAGAGTATTTGAATTGCAAATAGTATTTTTTTAAAAACTATTTTCATCAAAATATTGGATTTTTTTTCATCAATTTATTTAACATTCAAAATAAACACTGGCTTTTCCACATTTTCCTGAATAAAAACAGTAAATAATGAGCCCTGTAAACACAAAAAGAATATCATTATTATTGTTGTGATTTTTCATATTTTATTAAATTATATTTTCTGTACACTTTATTTCCCAAAATGAAAACCTAAATGTTCAAAGGCTTCTCCACTCTGCCAGGAATAAAAAATGTGGTGGGCAAATTCTGAACTATTTATGCATTGTCTGAAAGCAATCACATTTAAATAGATTGATTCTAAAATATACTGGACTTAGTTTTTAATTGCAAGATGGTTGCTAAAATTCCCAGAAAAAAATGCAGAGGACATGACCTTAATATTCTCAATGGTAGCTACAGGCCCATGTCTCAACCAAACACCCTGTTTCTAAAGGAAATACGTCACATTGAGGTAGTAAAGATTCATCACTTTGTCTAAATTGATTCCTGTCCTGCTCTATTGTCCCTCTACATTTGTGCTTGTCTTCCATTAGAGTATGTAACAAAAAACAACATGACAACTTAGTGGCCGCTAAGTGAGTGACTTACTTTGATCCACAAAGACCAAAGTGAACTGGTTTTTGGCGCGGCCATCCCGCAGCTGAGCCGTGTACGAGCCCTCGTCCTCCCGAGAGAGCCGATCAAACAGTATCTCCACCAGACCTTTGGCCTTGTCGAAGTTGATCTTGCGGTGCTGCAGAAAAGCAAACATGTGGCGCACATCAGCTCATATGCAGACAGATGATCCCAGATGGCAGGTAGACGCGGTTAGTCATACCGAGAGAATATTGTGTGAATCAGAGCATGAAAAAAGTGTCTGAAATGACAAATGCACTCTGTAGATGAAATATTTCTCTTTTCTAACACGTGCACACACACACACAGAAACACAAATAAACAGAGACACACAGGAAGCAGCCTTTGAGCTCATTTTCATGGCTTTTATGTTCATCAAGATAAGTGCATGCCTTGCATGTTGATAGGCCTCAGTGGTGGATGTGATTTGTGATGTATGGCAAGCCTAAGGGCCCTAATCAGCCAAATGGCTTTTGAATTCGCAAACCTCAGCTGTGATCATTTAGGAATAACGTGTAATCAGTACTGTTCAGATGGAGCTCTGATATTGGGAAATAATGGAATAAATGAAAATGAAATAGAAGCGATGAATGGAAGCTGCTGAATATAAAGCAGCCGCCCGCCTCACACAAACACACAGAATGTATCTGCCGGAGTTGTGAAACCACAATAAATATACTGTGTTGTGTTTGTTCGTCCCTCTGTGGACACATCAGTGCATGGTTCAATAACCTTGACGGCAGCGCTGATTATTTTTAGCTTGGTGTCATAACATATATCAGTGCTGAGGAGGTTTGTTCACATTCAGTTTATGTTTCCTGATGATTATGCTGTTGCTTTGTTTTAGGTCTTTAAAATGGCAGGTGATATGGCTGTGTCGCTATTTTATTATGTTGGTTCTTGCTGTAGTGTTACATTATTTTATCAATAATAGTGTAAGAATGTTGAAATACGCTTTTCCTTTTTGTAGCATATAGATATTCACTGAGCTGTTTTATGAATGTAAATGAATTTGGAGGTCATTTTTGAGATATGTGAACCACATATTAAGTGCAAGTAAACACATTTCAGCATGACTTGTGCAACAGATGCCATAGGAAATACACTATAAGAGGTGTCTATTATTAATATGTCTTAATATATTTTACATATCATGCATTAAATGCCGTTGTCAGTACTAGAGACCCAATATTAGGTACTGTTGATTTACTACCCTGAATAATATTTGTTTGAATAGAAGTTGTCCAAATTGTCCGTTCATTCCACCTTTGCCTTTCTTTGGCATCTAATCCAAACTGACACATGTGCCAGATGTGGGCTCCTTCTCCACCTTCAGCTCAGTTGATCCACCTGTCTCACAGATTTTGTGAAATTAGCTCAATTTCCAGACCTTTCTGCCGCCTTGCACACCTGCTCTCCATCTCTGTTGGCAGCCTCCATTTCCTGCCTTCCAGGATGTTTATTAAAACACTAACAGCTGCTTTCGATTCATAGTGACTTGTCATAAACACAGATGCATGCAGGTACACTCTAATGTTATATAAGCCTTGCAGAGGTGCATGACATCTGTGATTGACTTTTTGAACACTAAATAGAGGGACTTTAAAGCTACATGTTTTTGTCCCTTACTTAAAATGTTTGATGCTTTATTGTTAATTTAAAAAAGGGAAAGTTTAAGCCAAATAATCACTCTGAACTGTCATTTCGTTTCACTTCATTCATTCAGTTAGACAATGATTTTCTGTTAGCTGATTTCCTGACAGGAGAGGGGGTATTTTGTTTTGTTTTGCTCCAACCAATCATTAGTGAGTGTCATATCTGTCCTGTCAACATTGTTTTCTGTCAGCATGGAGGCTGCAATAGCCGGTGGTGGAAGAAGTACTAAGAGAGAAGAGCTACTTTATATGAGGTTAGGTAGTTTAGTCCAGTGGTTCCCAACCTAGGGCCAGGCTCCCTCCAGAGGGTCACCAGATAAATCTGAGGGGTCGTGAGATGATTAATCATGTAGGACAGAAGAAGTTCTGTGACACAAATCTGGACATATTTTTTGGGCTATTCGCCAATGTTTTTCTTTTTACATAAACATCCTCAAACATGAGTTTGACCTCTGAATGACATGAAGTTTAGAGGGAAATGTCTCTTTGATGGAACTGCTAACAACTCATAGACATCTGAAATGTGACAAGGGGCCCCAACCAGACATTGTTTTCTTGTGTGAGACAAACAGTTTGGGTTTATGTAAAATCCTGATCTGAAAAGTAATTACTAACTACAGCTGTCAAATAAATGTAGTGAAGCAATATTTCACTCTGAAATGTAGTGGAGTAGAAGTATAAAGTAGCATAAAATGGAAGTATAAAGTACAAAACTGTACTCGAGTAAATGTACTTATGTACTCTCCACTTGTGGCAGCGTTGCTAGAAACACGTTTCACCATTATTGAAAAAACACATATCAATTTAAAAGTCGTATTTTATGTAAGTCAACTTACAACAACTTGTACAGTTGTGTTGATGTTATCCACGCTTGTTGCCATTTGTGGGGGCATTTTTCTGTTGCTATTTTTCATGTGTGTAGCTTGGTAGCTAACTAACTATGAAGAAGATGACGTTAACATTCTTCAACTGTTTCTTTAACCGGATAAAAGGAGCTCAACACCAGAATCGCTGAACAAATCACATTCAGAGGTCTGGAATGAGGCTGCCTAAGTTACTCCCTATGACCTAATTAAAAACGTTATGGATAACTCTAATTTTAAAATCATGACCAAAAATAACGTAGTGTGATTAGTGACTGTTGAAAATGTAATATTGTATTTTGCACACACTTCACCCCCCTGCAGTGGTTAGACTATTTGCATAAGTTATGGTTTGGACAGTAAGGATGGGCCCCACCAATTTCCTGTTGTGCTCGTTTTTTAAATGTCCGTCATATCCCAAACTGGCAACCATGAATTCAAAAAGGCTGACAAGGTGAAATGACTCATCTAAGTAGAGTAACAAAGAGTAACTTTGTCAGACAACAAGGCTTTTCCAGAATGTAAAAACACAACACTTACCTGGTGAATCATTTTATCCAAGATACCTAACAGTGTGAAAGCTTTTAGCAACTGTGGATATCAAATCCCGTAACCCCGACAAGGTTACTGACATGCTCGTACTTTCTGAGCTGCAGCGTCGCCGGATAACCGGCGCAGTGGTTCTTACCGGAGTGCTGGAGATTTCTCTGTCATTGAAGATGAGACGGAGTTCAGCAGCGTTACTCAGACTCTCCGTCTGAAGCCAAAGACGTACGTCGCCTTTCTCAGAAACCTCCACCTGCCAGCCTGACTTCAGAGCTATCACTGCCAGAAAACAAACACTGAGCGTCACAGGACATGCTGAATAATGTGTGTTTAAATGATATGTACAGATTAATGTTATTAGACTTCTGACCAGTACCAGAGTCTGGCTTTGTCTTTACACCTTTGTCTGAATGTACTGTATTTTCAAGTCAATATATCAGTGCATCAATAGCAATACTTCCCGTATGTTTATCAAGTTTACTGATGAGAATGACTCTGATACCAGCTGATGAGCTGGTGATTTCTCTTAAATGTCAGCTGAGCACCGTTCCTCATGACACAGTACAAAGTCTTTGGTACGTACGTGGATTTCTGACTTGCCAGCTGAGTTCTTTGAGTCGCTCAAGGTCTGCAAAGAAGTAAAACAGTCACTGAAGGTTAATTAACTTTGATCAGGACTCACAGTTTGTAAAACCGACATATTGTCAAAGTACCAGTGAGTATACCAACGGCTCACATTGCTCTATTTTTAAACTGAGAGTTGATTGAGAACATACACTTAGTTGGACGAGTGACCTCGTGGAAGTGGTTGTGAGCGGCATAATTATTTGCTTGAGAGAAAAGCTTGATAACCCTTAAAATTAAAAGTCCTGCTTTTCCTGCTGCCGTCGGCTTTCTCAATAACACAAGAGACAACTGAGTTGAACTGTGTTTCTGCGCCTAAGGTGAAGTTGAGAGTCGGACAAGACAGATTCCCTCTACTCTATTTCAGTTTACCTTCAGCAGTGAAGTCGTAGCTGGACGACAGGTTTGGGTTGTCACTCATCTCCACCGTGTAGAGACCCAGATCCTCCTCAGAGGGGTCCGTGAAGGTGAGAACTGACCTGATGGACAAATTGAAAAACAGACAGGTGCATCAGGAGAGCATCTTCAGCTTCTTGTTTATTCAGCTCAGGCTGCTGTATGTGCTGTTTTGTGCTGTCAGCCATCAGACATCACAGCGCTTTCAGGGACAACAATAGTGTCCCAGTGCCTTTCAGCCAGCTGAACTTAAAGTGAACCTATTGTTTTCCGTGCTATCAATGTGTGGGACAGTGTGAATGTGAGAGCTGACAGGCAGGCTTCCCTAAAGCGAGAGAAGGGATCATTCAAAGGAGTCTCCACTGAGTTTGATGTCTGGGCGTTTTTCTCACAACTTGAATGAGACCTCCAAAATACCACCTCTTGTTCGTGCAGACTGACGCAGATTTCTTGGAATTCAAACAAGTAAAGACGTGCAGTCCACGTCACAGTGGAACAACCATACCTATCTTTCTTGGTCTCTGCCCGAGCTCTCCCGGCGTCAATGGGCTCTGTGTAGTTTTTGCTCCAGAGGAACTTGCTCTCGTCATTCATCTCATCAGCCTTGTAGCCCAGAAATATGAAACCATCGTTGTCCACTCCGATCTCAATGTTTTTGGTGCCTGAGGATGACATAGTCGGTTAGTGCGGCTCATGCTTTTCAGTCTGGTCCGCAGGCGCCATCAGCTAATTCAGCATTGTAAAGGAAATCCACTTATTTTATCCTGAATATGCTCTTATTCTTATTTTCTTATTATCTTCTTTTATCAGTTACATATTCACATTCACATATTCTTAAATATGGTTTAATAAAGTATGTTCCAAGATTGGATTGGTTGGCTGCATTTTGGTTAAAAACTACATGTGCTGTATGTAAATGTCTTTGCGATATCATTACTGGATTAAACTGATATTCTCAGAGTTTGGGTGGGCATAAAAAAAGGGCATTTAAAGGAATAGTTTTGGGAAATTTGCTTGTTCGCTTTCGCTAGATGAGAAGACTGGTACCACTCTCATGTCTGTTAAATATGAGGCTGGAGCCAGAGGCCTTTGGACAGAGCCAGGCTAGCTGTTTCCCACTGTTTCCAGTCTTTATGCTAAGTTAAGCTAACCTTCTCCTGGCTCCAGCTTCAAATGTGACAGATTGACATGAAAGTGGTTTCAATCCTCTCATCTAACTCCTGGCAAGAAAGCAAATAAGCGCATTTCCCTTTAAAGGCACTTGTCATGTTTTATTTGTGTATCTAGGATGCTTAAACAAGGTCCCTAATTTCAGTAAATAACTATTACACAGACTGGAGTGTGTGCATGCTTTTCCTATCATTATATATTTATATTATATATTATCCAACAGGCCTTGGAGGTGATTTTTTTATTACAATATGTGTATATCTGGAGCCACGATGGCTGACCTGGTGGGGTCTGAGCTGTGACTGGCTCGGTGGGCAGGGAAGCAGAGCCCACTCCAGCCTCATTGACAGCCAACACACGGAGACGGTAGGTCTGACCTGCCTGAAGACCTGACACCTGGATGTCATAAGAAACACATCAAATATTTACCGATCATTGTCATAATTTATCATGATTACTTAAACATTTGGACCCACAGAAACACAAAGGAAGGAAATACTGGAGCACTTCAAGCTCCTGCTAGGTGGATTTTTAGAGTAATAATGATTTACTGGCACTTACAGTTATTAAATGTACTCATACTTTATACAAAGCAGAGATAGTTGGCCCTGTTATATCAGGTTGTGGACAATTACAAATCATAGAAAAACTTCAAATATATGAGTGTATTGTATCTCTTTATCCTTCTGTTATCTTGAACTGAAGCTTGTAAACATTTTCACGGCTTCCCTCACCTTGTAATGTGTGTCAGAGATTGACTTTTCACTCAAAACAGTCCAGTTGTCTGATTGGTCACCCTGGCTGATTTCCAGCAAATAGCCAGTGACGGGGCTCCTTCCTTCATACAGCGGAGCCGCCCACAGCAGCACCAGGGAGCTGTCTCTCACCTCCCTGACCTCCAGGTCAAAGGGACAACCTGAGAGGGAGGTGCAAGGGTCAGAGAAACAAGCCAGGGACATTCTGTATACCAGGGTCAATGTTTCTGTGCAGGGGAGCTATAAGTGCAGAGGAACAGTGTGTGTATGTGTGTGTGTGTGTGTGTGTGTATGTTCAAAAACCCAGCGGCCAAAAAACTGTAATAAAGTTTCACACTGAAATAAACTACAAGAAACATGAAAAGCAAGGAAAATGTATATATTCCCTCAGTGACCACAGCAAAACCAACCAAACAGGACGCCTTTGTCACAACGGGAAGTCATAACAAAACAAAGCAGAAGTAACAGGAAAGTCAAAATGAGTGCAGTGACTTTCCTTAATCTACCCCCACTGACTCCATGCCGGCATGGGGCAGTTCATTTGCTTAATGATTTTCGGTCACTTTTAAATTATTAACAGCATCGAGGAAAGCCCATTTGCCAAGATTAATGAGCTGCGCTTTAAAAGTGGCATTTGTGAGAGAGCCTCTCTCCATTCTCAATATTAATGTCACAAGAAGCTGATATGAGCGGGGCCAGAACTGCCGGGCTGTCTACTGAGCCTCCACATACTGGAGTGACTTTGTGGGTGAGTCTGTGTGTGTGTGTGTGTGTGTGTGTGTGTACATGTAGAGTTTGTGTGTGTGTTTATAATAATAATGCAAGGGTGTAGTTTCCACTGGGGATGGGGGAGCTTGTCCCTCTATTTATGCTCCCCTACTTTTATTGTCTCAGGTTGATTTTCTTACTGAAATCTAAAGATTGTTCTCTGACTGTCTGGCCACCACAGTCCAGATGAGAGAAGAGTGGAGTTGATAAAAAAGATGACATTTTCCTTCAGTTATTACCGTGCACTCAAAGCAGTGACACTTCCAGTGCTAGCCAGACTTTTTTGCTCTGGGTTTTGCCTCTCGGGCTGCATACAGGCAGCAATTACTAGCTGGCGGAGGTTGTTAGGGCTGCACGCAGCCTGAAAAACATGCTTGAATAAAACATTGATCAATGGTAAGGCAGCAAAAGAGTTGCAAGGTGCAAATAAAAGATTATCTATCATTTCTATCAAGAAAACTACACATGATTTTAAGAACTATTGCATTAATAATACAGCAGAGGTTAACATAGAGTTTCTACTTTTTATATTTCACTGCATTTTTTTTAAAAGATTGATTTAAATGTAACTGTAACTAAAAATAGAGGTTCGAGTGTATAGGCTACATTTGTTCATGTGACTCTTTCCTGACTCCTGAAGGGGGGAAATCAGTTTTTGTTTGCCAACTTTTCAGAGAAGCTCCAGACACACTGATACTTTAGCTGACAGTGGATTCAGTGTCAGCAGCACACATAGTCCCCACCAGCCAGGGCAATATTAAAGGACAAGTCATACATACGCAACACATAATGAATTCCACTAACTACCTCTAACTCGAGGCTATTATTTTAGCTATTATTTCAGCTACTGTATTATGCACTTGACTGCTGACCTCTGCCTTCATTTTGCTCTTCAATGGCATAATATGCAAATAGCCTGTTATTATTCTGGTACTTCATTTTGACCTGATCTATTTTGCTGTGAGATGACCGTCTGCACTTTTAATGGTGCCTTTTTAAATAAAAATAAAATGGTAGTGAGTGGTAACGGGTCCTTCGGTTGATGGAGGGCCTTTATATCCATCTCACCACCCTTTCCAAGCCAGGGTCAATAAACTTTTTGTTATGTAAACGAACAGTTTTTAGAAGAAACTGCAGGTCAGGGTGGTAATGGCAGAGGATCAAGTTTTCTTTTTAACTTTTTTAATGAGGCAGAATTTTCTAACTGGGAAACACAAGACACAAATTACTATTCAAAGCAGATTATTTTTATGTGTCTTAAGACAGATCTGGAGGGGATATTTAAATGAGCAGGATAGTGTGCAGGAATTGTTTCACTTTTATTCAATTCATCCAGGTTTGCAGAGATATCTTTTCAGTAGTTTCTGAAGTTATAGATTTTAAGTATTAGGATTCGAAAGACTTTCTGAATGATTTGAAAGAGAACTGACACTTTCTCCTCACCTGGCTCTGGCATCGTCCACTTCTCACACAGGAAAGCTTCACTGGCCTCAGAGGGCTTCCCGACGCCTGCCACATTGGCAGCAAACACACGGAATTGGTATAAGTGTTCACTAGTCAGGTTGCAAACCTATGGAAATATATCAGGCATAGATTAACTCTGAATGAGTCAAGCTGAAGACAGACAGGTGCAGGTGACATTTACAGTATATAAGCATACTTTTAATTCTATTAAAAGAAGAGAAATGGTTGGAAATATATTGTCTAAAGCACAATTAAGGACATCATATATGATTCATACATATGAATATCAAACAAAAGCTTGGTCCTGAATCAGCCAAAGATCTTTAGTTGCACAGTTGAGAACTGGTTTTCTTTCTGTGGTCACTGAGGTTGACAGATTCAAAAGTATTCAGTATTTATTCTGATTTCTCCAGTATAATACAGTGCATGTTTTTATCAGCGATCTATGAATTTTGTTATAGACAATAAAGGTCAGACTTGAATTGGTTTTCTTTTTTGTAGCATTTTTTAATGCAGCATAAAAACTCTGAAAAATTAAAATCACTGAGTTCACGCTGGCATTCTGGCTGTTTTAAAAGAAAAACACGGATCAGTTGGCACACCATACAAGAGCCAGACTGGTTGTACAGTTACACCCCTCCCGACTCAAGCAGGCATTTTACAAGGTATTAGCTCTGCTGCCACAGCACTTTTTGCTGAGCCCCCGAGACGCTTTGGCTTTGGGAAGAGAGGGGATTCAGCCTTATTGATCTGTTCATTGATCTTCCTATTCACAGCCACTTAGACGCTAAGGCCCTTATCGCCTCCGTGAACAGTTGTGAACTTCTGCTGCTGCTCTCGGCTCTCTCCTGGCAACTAATTGACACAACCAGAGGGAGCTTATTTCACAGTAATAGCAATCGCTATCTAAAAACCAATTTCCCCCCACCTACCACCCCCTTCATTATCTATAGATCCTTCTCTAACCACATTTAGGTAGAACGACAACCTTCTTATCAGATCGATATACAGTCCACCCCGAGAAATACAAAGGTTGTCTGCCAAAATAAATGGAAGGAAGTACAGCTTTCATCCACTAGATGGCGAACAGGCTGCATTTGATTAATTTGACACATATTGATCATCTTCCAGTGGACAATCAAACTTTGTTTGGGGTGCAGGGTCACAGCTTTTTGTACGTTGTTTCCCTCATGGAAACATCAGCAGGTTTGGCTGTTGGGAGACTGAAACCATGACCTGTGCTTCATCATGACAAACTTACTGACTATAAAGATACCCCATTTATATTTACTTTTAGCAGTGATGGAAAGTAACAAGGTTGACTTTACTTGAGTATATCCATCTCTACACTTCTACATTTCAGATGGAAATACTGAACCTTTTACTTCACTACATTTATCTGACAACCATAGTTACTAGTTACTTTGCAGAATAAGATTCTACATTAAAAAAATGTGATAAGCTAATAAAAAACAAGGCATCGTTAAGATTAAAACAGTGGTTCCCAACATGTTTGGCTTGTGCCCCCTTACAAATAACCAGTGTCTAGTAGGAGCCCCTTGTCGTGTTCCAGATGTTCCAGAGTTGTTTCACCACTTTTCTCTTCTAACCTTCTTAGATGGTTTGATTTAAATAACTGTTTGAGGTTTAAAGAGGTAAAATCATCTAATATTTCACAAAAAAAGATAAAGTGAATTTGTGTGGCAGAACCTGTTCTTTTGTACCTCATGAATGATCTCACAAAACCTCAGATTTATATTTTGACCCTTTAGAGGGGACGGACCCCTAGGTTGACAACCACTGGACTAAACTATCTAATTACATAAGTTGTTAGAACAATCTCCACCTTGACCAAACAAAATAGTAAAATGCTGTTTATGCACTAATGCATCAGTACTAACAATCTAATAATGTCATATATAATAATATATCACTCAAAGGGGCCATTTTCTGTAGAATGAGTACTTTTATTTTCACTTGTAATGGAGTATTTTTGCAGTGTTGTATTGGTACTTTTACTTCAGTAAATGATCTGTGTACTTCTAGGCAGTATGTGATGGAATTTCAATCCAAGGAGTGAAAACAGCAGGTTCACATCTGTTTTTGTTGTAATGAAGCAGGATCAGTGACGTGTCTTCCAGACAGTTAAAGCTGTGGAAGCTTTCGTGGCAAAGTCATTTACATTTTCTGCACAACTCCAACCCGGAAAAGAAAAGGGGCCCTGAGCACAAAATCGCAGCGCAATCAATATTCCAATTAGTCTAATTGCATCCAGGAAGCCAACAACCTGATTTAAATAAGAGCAGCTCATGTGGGAAGAGGAGATTGCATTTCTTGAGGACGTGAAGTTGTTGAAATTCCTTATTTACTCCAAAAGGGGGAGCTGCATGTTCTCATCAGAGGGTTCCTTCAGGGAAAGGGGTCTCCGATCCTCAAGACTCCGCACTTCACAACATGTAGGGCTAATCTTGATATAGTGGCACAGTCATTTTTTTCCTAATTAGCTTTGTCTTTGTTTTTCCCAGGAGCTAAAAACAACCACTCATACACAACACATTTAAACATTGCCTAATTATGGAGCACCTGTAATCTCCCTGAGGCAAGTTAAAGATTTAACTTTCCTCCAGGTCTCCATGGACACTGCTTGTTGCCTAGTGACACAGCCAATGTGGATGAGGGAGCTTTAGCCAATATTGCCATTATTTTGAGGCAGCTGCTAAATGGAGAGATTAAAAGTAAGCCTTTATTGGTAGGAGCGACTAGAAATCTCTTTGTTGGCTTACTGCTGGATTTTTTATTGATCATTTTCTCCTTGTTGCCATCAAAAGTTGAAAAATAAATTCTTTGTTCTCATGCTGTGTCTGGGAACTGAAAAGACACTGTTGTGCATTTTGGATACTGCAAGTTCACACGTGCGCTATGTAAAACATCTTTCTGCATTGCCTCACACATACGGTGTGAAAGGAACGTAGTCTATACTTAGAAAAAAGACATCATGCTAGCGGCTCTGTGAGGCTATACTTAAGCATGGTGGTGCTTTGAGCTGAATGCTAACATCGGCATGCGAACAGGCTCACAATGACATTGCTAATATGCTGATGTATAGCAGGTATAACGCTTATAATGTTCACAGTCTTAGTTCAGCGAGATAGCATGCTAACATTTGCTAGTTAGCACAAAACATAAAGTACAGCAGAGGATGACGGGAATGTCAGTTCTGCAAGTATTTGGTCATAAACCAAATTATTTGACAATTTAAACTTTTGTCCTGATGGTGGCGCTACAGGGAAAGTCAGCTGATCACCAAATTCATTAGCATTCATCCTCTGGGAACCATGAACGTTTGTACGAAATTTCGTGGCAACCCATCCAACAGTTGTTGAGATATTTCAGTCTGGACCAAAGTGGTGAGCCGACATCACCTCCTCAGAGTCATGCCGCTAGCATTGCTAAAAATCACACCACACCATAATCGCATCATGCTGGAGCATTACTGACCCTAAACTGCCTCTCTTTGGCAGGCTTGACGTTGACCTCTCTCCACGTTTCCATGCCTTTTTCCCTCTGGTCCAGGTAGTATCCTCGCACAGGGTCTCCCCCATTACAGGCGGGGGCCCTCCAGCCCAACACCATCTCTGATCCAGTGCACAGCAGCAGGGTGATGGCAGAGGGAGCAGAAGGAACATCTGGAACAAGCCAAATGAATGATAGAAGAGAGGTGATAGAGGAGACAATCTCAGCAGGCACCTGTTCTTGCTAAATAGACCGAGAAATGACAATAACTCCCTGGCCGACTGCAACTCCTGTGTAGAGTTGCAAATTCATAACCCTGGGCCTACATTAAGCAAATCCTAAATGAGACTGAAAGAAATATTCATCTCATATTCTATTTTATAAAAATGTATCCCTCACAAAGACCTGGACTCCAGCCATTTATCCTCAGGTAATGGCTGAGTGGCAGAGTAGATGTGAGAATATGCTGGCAGTGAGTGGCAAGCAAAATGAGTCATCATGGTACTGCACTGCAGGCTGCAGAGAGCACATTATCTGAGACTGCAACACAGGAAGTGAGAAGGGTCAGTAGCTCCTCAACAGGCACATCTCCACTCGGCTCTAAACCAGCCACAACAAGAGAAAGCATTCATTTTCTGCATGATAGTGATCTGGCGAAGGCTACATAACAAAACATATGAAGACTGACTGATACAATCTGAGCTGAATATGACACCAGTAGCTTGAACAGTGTTGTGGCACAACAACATAGGCTGTTGTGGCCCACGTGTACATTTCTTCTTTGTGCGACTTGACTAGAACATCTTCGAACAATGCTTCTGTGTCGTCTGAAAAGCCGTAAACACGTGCAGGACGCACTATGACAAAGTTTCCATCAGGTGAATGCTGAAAGTATTTTATGATGCATACACATTTTTCAACTTTGAAGAATCCACATGCCTTCTCAGAGAGGGCTCCCAAGGCTGTGAAAGAAAGAAACTACAAACATGAATAAGTCTGTTTGGAAAGTTCTTGTAAATATGCTTTAAGATCCAGTCAAAACCGATAGTTCAGAGGTCTGCTGAGGCATTCAGTGCACAAAAGTAAAATAATTTCATCTAACAAGAAAAGATGTGTTTTGGTTTCAATCAAACCTACACTTACACTGAAAATTTCTCTGATGTAAAGTACAGCTTTTATCTATCTGTATTCTTTACTGCGTTAGTGTTGGGTAGCTCTAAGAATAACAAGTCTTTAAAAATGCACTGACTGATAAATTCAACATTCAAATACTACACTTTAATCCTACGTGCTTTGAAATAAACCTTTGCAAGAAGAGCTATGAGTTACTCAGTTAGTAAAAGCATCAGGAAATAGTTAAGGAAGTCTTTATTTGAGTTGTGTCCTGAAAGAAATTGACATTTTGTTTCCACTATTTTGCGACCTGGCTGGCTGCACTTACAAATGGCTGATTTGACGAGGATGGGGTGAGACTCATTTGAGTAGTGGCTGTTTCCTGCTCGGCTCACAGACTTCACCCTGAACACATATTCCCCTCGGGTTTTGAGGCCATGGACTGTAAATCTGAGGAGGAGAGAAGAAGTTCAGGCCGTTCAGCTTGGCTTGTATTAATAGAAATATTCAGTGGAAATGTTTTTTAGCTGTAACTATTGTTTGATTTGTATTAAGACTGATGTTGGGAAACCAGAAATATGACAACAAAACACATATTTTAGTATCTGTTCCCATTACCTGGGTTTGGTAACAGGCTTGTTGTTGACAGTCTTCCAGTCTTGCTTGCCAGTTTCGCTGTAGTACAGGTAGTAGCCCAGGATGTCGTCTTTTTCTTTGGGCTCCTGCCACTGCAGCAGCACCGAGGTGTCTGTGTCTCTGATGGCCATGACGGAGTGAGGTGGAGCTGGCACAGCTGATGTGAATCAGATGAGAAACTTGAGCTTAAATCATCAAATGGAAATTAACTACAAGATAGAATTCAATCAACTCTTCCTTCTATTTGCTGAGCAGCGGTGGAAAGTGACCGCATAATTCACTCAAGTACTGTACTTAAGGGCAACTTTGAGGTGCTTGTACTTAAGTTGAGTATTTCCATTGTATGCTTTTTTATACTTCTATTCCACGACATTTTAGAGATAAAAATTGCTCTTTTACCATCTTACATCAAAACATATGATCCACACACAAAACATTGTGCATTGTTGTAGATAAAACTACCCATCAGTATCTAAAGTAGCTAAAATTAGCTCCACCTAAACAGCTACAACATTAAAATGCTGCTTACATGTTAACAAATCAATAATTATAATCTAATATATAATAATGTAACACTTAAAGAGGGGCCATTCTCTTTTACTTTTGATACTTTAAGCACATTTTACTGATAATACTTCTGTACTTGTACTTCGGTTAAATACTGAATACAGGGATTTTACTCATTAAAGAGTACTTTCACACTGCAGTACTGCTTCTTTCACTCAGCCACTGTGAGCCACACCACTGCTGCTCAGGGAGATGGGCGTCGATATTGTAGATTGTTACAATGTTGAGCTTTTAAAATAAGCCTCAATTGAGTGGCAGGCTAGGAAACATACATCAAACACACCACAGGCCTATTCACATCACCACACAAACCACTGTTCTTTGTGATGTGTGTGCACAGCTACAGCAGGTACAGCACGGTAGGTATTTTCTCCATTTTCTCACCTTGTGGCTTTCCCAAGGAGACCGGAGCACTCGGCTCAGAGGGGTCACTGACACCGTACTTGTTGATGGAACGCACTCTGAAGCAGTACTGCTTGCCCTTGACCAGGTCAAACACTGGGAACCTGGGAGCGTTTACCACCACGTCCATACTGGCCAGCTCCCAGCTGCTTTTCCCTGCCAGGGACTGATCCAAGTACAGCATTAGAAAATCACAAAGATAATTTCAAAAGCCCAATTTATCTCAAGGACATGTTCATTATTCAGTATCCTTCAATCCCTCAAATATGCTGGAGGATTCAATCTGCACAAGAGTGAAGGACTGCCAAGATGGCTAAATACTCCTTAAAAAAGTCCCATAATTCATTCCAATTTTGCACAATCACTTACTCTGTGGTTAACTGGCCATTCTTTAGTTTTGGAGCAAACCACTTAACATACAGACAAGGGCAAAGAGGAATAAAGATCGGCAGTTCGGTATGGTAGGCAGAGAGACTTACAGGCGGAAATATAAATAGATTTGCAGATTCAGAAAGGCAGAAAAATGTGCAGGTAGAGAGAAAAAAGACAGATATGCCAAGATCATCTTTTCTTCATCTTTGTTAATTAGTCGTTTCGGCCAATGATGCTATATGTTACTAACCTTCACTAGCTTACAGCCTGCGTTTACTTTTCTGTTCTTCTCCTCTGAGTTGCCATTATTTCCTTCCATAACTCCCTGTTTGAGAAAGAAAACCTAACAATGGAGCGGGGCATGTCAAAGAGATCAGTGATTATAAAGTGCTTGCTCAAGGGCGAAAGGGATATTTGAATGTTCCCTTCATTATATAAGCAGATGTGAAGCAGCAGACTTTAGTAATTTCAGATGCCTTTGACAGATTTGACAGTTTTATTACCCTAGTAACTTATAAAAGTCCAATAAAAATCTATTTCCTGTGGCAGTTTTCTGATTATTGGAGCTAGAAGCTGTTGGGTGTCTGGTTTGATATTGGAGAGCCGAGGCCCTTTATTGTTATAAAGAATAGGTCAGTCTCCACACTTTGATATGTTGGAAGAATTATTTTGGCATCCTTTTCAGCTTTGAATCTTGTGCTGGGGGGAAAAAAACCCCATAATTTAAGCTGGATTTTCTTTTACAGACAATAGCTTGAATGTACCATTGAAACACTGCTACATACGTTAAAACTAGAATTAACTTTTGACTAATCTTAAACCAAACAAAACCTTCAGACCTCAGATCCAGCAACTTTTAACCAGTTAGAAAGTGAAAACTCTTTCAACTATGCAAGCAAGAAAATCAAACCCCCAACGCTGAAGTGCATGGAATGAAAGAGCAACATCAAGGTCTGTTTGCTTTTAATGAGTCCACAAATTCCCACTTAAACTGACACCACAGTGGTAGAAGAGTGTGTGTGTGTTTTCCTCCTCCCGTCTCTTTGATTAGTGCTGTGGTCAGGAGCCTGCTGTTAATTTGGCTCACGTAAAGGCATCGGACTGCCAAACCCAACAAGCGACTGGAGGAACTGATGATGCAAGAACATTGATCCTTGTGTTCAATGGGTGTGTAGGTAATACTAATTACAATGGTAGTATTAGTTCTACCTTGTATTAGTATAGTGAACACTTTGTAGGTGTGTTTATGTGGATGAGGGTGCGTGTTTTCTTGTTTCCATACTAATGAAGACCAAAAAGCTCCACAGTGAAGGCATTTCCTGCTCATCACTTTCCTTAAGGAGCTATTACGGGACAAACAGTTGCTTATTTTTGCACCCAGCATACATGGAGCAACATTAGCATTAATTTAAAGTCGTGTGTCTGGTGACCTGACAAATTAAGTCTCTCCTTTTAGCTCTGTTTTGCTCTCCACCAACTCCTGAGGGAAATATCTGGCTCTTAAGCAGCTAAATGCTCCACTATGTTCACCAGCTATAGTCGTTCACTGTCTGTCTGTTGTTATGCACTGGGCAGGTAGTGTACAGTGGGTGACACTGATGAGAGCTCAGACTGAATCATAACAGTTACCATAAAGCCAAAAGAATGAGCTGAAAGATGCTAAAACGCTTCATGAAGCTGTGGGGAGCTGCAGAGTTGGCTGAAAATTCAGTTGGTTTGTCACTACGAGCGACCCCTGTTCACATTACACAAAACCATCTAACACATTATCAATACAAAAATATAGATTACAGCAGTTTAAACTAACATTATGTATACTTTACATAACTGCTGTCCATTTTTATCATAATTCTTAGACTAATTTCCCACCGTCAAGGCAGCCAGTAGTCTCTGTTCATTTCAATACGGTGCAAAGAAGACGTAAAACTTGCTTTAGAGGTACCCCTCTCATCAATCCTCTCAATCATGTAGTTTGCTTTTGGTGAGACTTCAGCAGAAATGTAGTTGTGAGCAGGAACTGTTTTAAAACCTCTCAATCATTCAGCAAGCAAAATGTCTTACAAACCTCAGTCCAAATCACTGCAATGGAGTTTAGAAGAGAAACTTTTGAAGAAGCTTTTTGGATAAACGACAAAAACACGTTCAGTCAACACTCCAGACCTGTGATTTCAATTTCCTTTTCTCCAGACTCTTGCATCACCTCGATGACTGAGATGAACCTTCACAGACATATTGCTGCACTATTTGGCAAAGAGAGCCTGAGGCTTGTATGGGAAAGTTTAAAAAAAAAAAATCTACTTGTTGATATATAGAAGAAAGCACCAGGATCTGAGATCAGAGAAACCTTTTTTTTAAATCACATTTTTATCACTTTTCTTCACGGCAACATAGCTCAAAGATATCAGCCAACAATTTTCAGATGCCGGTCCCTAACCTTATTACCACTGAACAATAATAAAGTTTTTACCAAAAAATAGAATACATGTGATGGATTATCTATTTCAAGCCAGTTTCAAGTCTCTGCAAGTTGACTTCTTACTGCACTGACATGACCTAAAACTATATAAATATAATAGTAAAGTGATTTGGAGCTGATTTTCTAAAACCTTGTAGTCCTTCAGGAGGAAAGAGGTTAGGTTTAGGGGCAAGCGGATAACTGGAGTCAACCGAGATCCCCAGAGTTACTGTAATATGAACATTTGTGTGCCTGTGTGTAGGTATGTGGGAGTAAAGACTGACCCGCTCCACATAGAAGGTGAGCGGCTCCCTGCCTCTGGGCTCGGGCTCGGCCCAGCTCAGCACCACGTAGGTGTCGCTCACCTCACAGGCGTGGACATTAGTGGGAGGGAAAGGAACTTTGACCTGACCTGCAGAGCAAAGAAAGGAGGAGGAAGAGGAGGATGGAGAAAAGCATCAGAACAAGGTCAATGAGAGTGAATGTGGAGCCCAAAAAGTGCTTGCTGAGACACTGCTTTTTTATTCTTGTTTTTTTTTTTTTTTAGAAAATGTCATGCTTTGTCAGGTGAATTGGAGTCAAGCACACAATGGAAGGGATTTACCTTACTACATATGCATACCAGATAACATATAGTCAAATAACTTGAGTCAGCACACTTTCACTGACGCTCCAAGTGACTCAAGGGCGATGGAAGTGTTCAGATTTTGTCAAAAGTCTTCGGTTTTAGTGCCCGTCTGTCTCTCTGTAAGTCTTTTCTCTCTGTTTGTATCCCCTGAGGAGTTGCAGAGCTGCAGTGTGGATGAGAGAGGAACTCCAGACCAAAGAGATTGCAGTGAAACGAGAGATGCTGATCTGATAGGAGCAGCAAGCCTGTGTGTGGGTGAGTGTGTGTGTAGTGCAGTCCGTGAGTAGTGAAACATTTTTCATTGTTGTAGCTCTGTACCCAAGCACATTGGATTTGAAATGAAACCATGACTACGAGGTTAAAGTGCTGATGTTTAATTCGAAGGGTGTGGTGGTTGTTCACGTCCATATTGGGTGAACAATGTGGGACTCATAACTTTTTTTAAATTTTAGTTTTAGGACAATACAGCAGAACACTGATCCTAAACATGCAGCTAAAGAAACCAAGTAGATATTTAGGGCTAAAAAGTGAAATTGTTCATGATAGGTCAAGTTAGTTGTCTGACCTCAATTCAACTGATCATGCCTTTCACATGCTGGGCTAAATACCTGAAATGAAACCTGATATAAAACAAAAAAACCCCAAAACAACCAAAAAGTCTTGAAAGAAACATGCAAAAAGTAAGATAGAACATTGGAACAAATAACATTGGAACAATGTTTGGACCTAATGTTTCTTTTTGACCACTTAAAGTTGTATGTATCTTATATTTAAAGGAACAGTTTGACATTTTGGGAAAAACACTTATTCACTCATTAGTTAGACGAGAAGATTGATACCACTCTCACATCTGTATGTTAAGGACTGGAGCCTCACTAGGAGGTCTTACTATTTATTTATGCCTAGCTTTGCATAAATAAATAGTAAAAATAGTTCCAGCAAGAAACTCCACATAAAACCACAACTTGTCATTTTTACACTCCTGTTTATGTACTGATTTAACAAGATAAACAAGGTATAATGTGTTAGCTTTAGAGGTTCACGTAAGCGTATTCTTTAACTTCAGACGGAGCCAGGCTAGCTGTTTCGCCCTACTTTCAGTCTTTTTGCTAAGCTAAGCTAATCGCCTCCTGGCTCTAGCTCCATACTCATGGTCCTCTCATGTATCTCTTAAGCAAAATTAAAATAAGCATATTTGCTTGTTGAATGTTGATCTATTCCTTTAAGGCAGTAAACTAATTAACAAGCATAGCATAACCAAGGAATATACCAAGTGTCTGCTGATGTTTATCGATCATAGATTTAATTGATGGCAAACAATGTGCAACCAAAAAGGAAATATACCGATATTATTTAAGCTTATTTTAATTTGTCTTACAACTGTTGGTTCTCTAAATGTTTTATTTACATATATTTCCCTTAACTGGGGGACTATTTTACAATTTACTATTTTGGGGGATATATTATTATGTTATATATATTATTACAAAACGGAACTCAATTCCTTCACTGTTCTTCTGATGTTCATGTAAACACCTCAGATTATTGAAATTGAAATTTGGAACTTTAAGTATAATTTAAAGACCGATGTGCCAGAGTACAGAGCTAAAATAAAGACAAAATATGCCAATATGTGTATATGTGTGGACCCTACCCTACGATCACCCTTTAAACGAGCCTGAGCGGTGGTCTACTGCAAATCCATGGAGCTAAGCAGCTCCACTTCAGATGTAACAGGTGTCAAAGTACACGAACCCCTGCAAATATTTGAATCCTTTCTACTTGTAATGTGATTTAATTCAAATAAAGCATTTAAAATGTGTGTGTGTGTGTGAAGTTATGTGTATTGCAACATCAGGCCAAGTTTAATGGAAAAATAATCTCACAAGTTTGCCTGAATGTAACTTTGTCTCTGATAACTCGGACGAAAGCTGCACAGAAACACACATGCATGTCTGCTCTAAACCTCCAAGAAAGAATGGGATAAAGAAAGTGTGAATGCACTGTCTTTGCTACATTAATTTTCCTCCTCCTCTCCTCCCTTTATCTCTCTCTGTCAGTGAGTTACATTTCCAAGGTTATCAGCCCTCTTCACAGGCATTCACACAACCTCGGGCCATTATGTGCATTTACCAGGACACGACCAGGGACTGTTCATTCTTTTTCACTTCTGCAAATGGAACAAATGCTCATTGCCTCAGCCGTACAATTACTGCAGCTCGTTGTTAAATATAATATGAAGATGCATTAAGCCACGAGCCCGGGGCAGCCTGCAGGCGGCACCCCGTGAGCCAGTAAAACATAGATGCTGTTAGAAATCAGGCGTGAAAATGTTCAAATGGCATCTTTTTTATGACAAAATTATACACCATGACACAAAATTCTCACCTTCAAGTTCATCTTTTGTAATGGTGATCGTCCTTCCTCTGTCCACTTTGACCACTGAGAAAGGTGGGGCAGAGAGAGAGAGAGATAGGTTGGGGGAAGACATCATATCAGGGTAATGAAGTTATATGAGAGCCCATGATAACACTATTAGTGTTAATGTTAGAGGAGCAGCCACTGGTAAGAGAGCCAGAGACACAAAGAGGTGAGAGAGAGCGACATGGAAGGATGGAGAGCAGGCTGGAGGCAAGTCAACCTTCTGTCTGTCCTTCATCTGTGTTTAATGATCCACAGCATCTGACCAGAGCCCATCTGCCCTCCCTCTAACACACACACACACACTCCTGCAGTCGCACACACACTCAGTGATCTACACCGCGGTACATCTCATTCGCTCATTCTCATCCCTCCACTGTATAAAGTATTTAACAAAACCTCAATGCCTCACAAGTAATCTTTTAAGAAACAAAGTGCTCCACTCCAGGATGCCATTAGGAGGGAATGACTGCAGAACCTTCCGGCTTTATAAAATGAGATACATCTGTTTGCTCTGGTGGTGCAGATATATTTGCAGGTGTAACACAGTAACTGAGGCAGATGAGGTGAATTAACAGAAGGAAGTAGTTGCTAACACATTACTGATGCTCTTTGTAGGAGCAGATACAAACAAATTAAAGGAAAAACCTGAATAAATGAGTGGAGAGACATGATGAATGCACATGCTTCCACACAAGGGGTCACTGGATGGTTTGATGAGTATGAAAATGACAGTCGCCAGATCTCATCTCAACTGAACACCTATGGGAGATTTGGGAGCGACTTGTAGAATCAATGCTGAGGAGCACTGAGGCTGTTCTGGAGACTGATGGTGGCCCAACAAATCACCTGCAGCTCAGTTCATTTAGTCCCATGCAAGGAAATAAATGATGCATTGATACAGTTTAGGTCTGGTACAGGTAAAAGAGTAACACTCCGCTGAGTTAGCGGAGTCGTATGACATTGTTGGACTCATGACGGATAGATTTAAAAAAAGGATGAAAATCAATGCTACAGATATCGTCTTTTTTATTCCAAGCATGATTCTTTCTGCACAAAACCTCACGCCTACATTACCCACAATGCAACTTGAGTTCCCCTTTAAAAATGGGCTTTTTTTAAGTGAACCAAGAGATGTAAATATGAAGTTATACAGACTCGCTAGTAACTTATTTATTGACTGTGATTCTGGACCATCAGAGCTACATGTAAATGAACCTTGTATATCATTATGAACAGGTAGAAATGGGGCAAAAAAGAGGCGACTTGTAACGTAATATTACAGGTTGTGTGGCAGTTACCCATTTCTCTCACTTTTTATTAGGGGAACTGGTAAGAGTGTACAGCTTATGGCGTAGGACACAAGCTCAGCACATCCCTGTTTTTATAGCTTTTCTGATTGCTCAGTGAAAATTCCTGCATTCACATGGAGATGCGCACACGTGGTTACCAGATGATATTGCATCCGTTTATAGGTTTCTTGAGATTTGATGATCAGCATGTGGATTTAATAGTGGTTTAGCTTTTGAATTCATGCTAAAATCATATGTATCAACAATCAGGAAGTCACTGTCAGAGTGTGTTATGTGTTACCCATGGTCCTGGTGTGTTCCAGGGGGTCTGTGGTGAGGACAGGCTCGGTAGCCTTGGAGGGGCGTCCTGCTCCAGCCGGGTTAACAGCACGAACCCTGAACTGGTACAGAGTTCCTTCCTTTAGCCCAAACACCGGGTAGTGGCACATTTTCTGAATGTGCACATTGCAGCGCACCCACTCACCCTCACCGATGTCACATCTGAGAAAGAGAGAAAAGAAAGAAAGAAAGAAAGAAAGAAAGAAAGAAAGAAAGAAAGAGGCAAATGCAGTCAGTAAATACCCCCCAAGACCTATAATTGTAACCAGAGAGCATCATGTGAAAATAATGGGCCTCCCAGCGCAATAAAAACAGATTTTTTACAGTAGAATGCAAGCTCAGATTATACAACACCGATAACAAACTGTTGTCACAAACAAAACAAAGACAGAAAAGAGTGCAGTTTTCTAACCGTAAGGAGGTTGCTAGGGAACTGGGAGTTATCTTATATTTTCCTTTCCTCACCCAATAACATTTAGAAGTTGTATCTTCTACTGAATAAAGAAGGTATTCAGGAACACAAAGACCACGTATACAAATATACAATACACACTTGAATTCCATTTAACAAAAACACACACACACACACACACACACACACACACACACACACACACACACACACGGAAATACACTCACTAATGCACAAATAACATGCTTTGTCTCTCTCTACAAACACACACACACACAAACACACACATACGTACACACATGAACAGGACGATCCTGATTGATTGGTGTTGGTGATAAGTGCAGCACCTGTTCTCCTGCGGGAGTCTTTGACTCTGATGTTAACATAGTGTTGAGGGCTGATAATTACCATGTATACCATCCATCTCATGTGAACTCTGCCAAATGGTTGCAACACCACCGCCGTCTTTATCTGCCCCAAATCCAATTTCCTCACCAGCAGCACACAGAGCAACACGAGGCTCAGCAGTATGGTCTTACTGTAGGTCTATTGTTGACTTGCGATACAGGAAATGGCTGTAAATACAATCTAAAATAAGCCTCTTTATGGAGTTTGAATCAATGTGAGTTCACTGTATGAGCTCTAATCTTTGTGCTGAATATTCTTGGCAACGGAAAACCAAATGCAGTCCAACAACTTTTCATCAGTACTCTCATTTTACCTAATTACCTAATTCACCTCTAAATATTTGTCTCTTCTGAAGCACAAATGCAAATTGTAAATAAATTAAAAATGCCTGGTTCAGCATCTGGGGAACATTTTAATCAGTGATGTGATGAATAGCAGTTTTACTGTACAGTTTATCATTATTTGGAAGGACAGCCCACTTGTCCCATTCAATAATCAATTGAAAATGAATTGCCAAATCAATAACAAAACAAACAAAACAGATTTTAATTGACTGACTGGTCAGTCTACAGACAATTAATTAGCTCCTATTTATTTCGATGAATCCATCGGGGGATTTGCTTCTTTTCTTTGTCTAATGTGACAGCAAAGTAAATATCTTTGGGTTTTTGGGTGATCGGACAAAATGAGACATTTTTTTTATGTCAGCTTAGACTTTTCACTATTTTCTGAGAAAATAATCACCAGATTAATTGATCACGAAACTAATTGTTAGTTGCTAATTATAATTATTATATTTAGATTTCTCTACTGATCCAAACTCCTGTCAATAATTTTCCAGATGTGACAGAAGCTGTCACTGATTGAAAGATGTTTTACGTTATTAAAAGTCTGTATTAACATTTAGCATATGAAATCATAATAAGTGGATTAAACGGGACGTTTGATATGTATTCTTATCCTTGATTAGTTCAATAATCAGACTTAAATGCCAGAGAAGTGAAGAAGAGATGTCCTTATAATTCTCAGAAAAATGGAAATTTGAACATCTACATTTCCTTGACGACTGGGCAAATTATACGAAAGTCAGACGATACAATCAAAAGCTCCATAACGGCTACTAAATGGACCTTGTGGTGAGACTGTTTACTGTGTCCAAGCTCTCACTGCTGTTTTGTGTCACTTCATTCATTTGAATTAAATCACTGAAAAATTCGGAGATGTGGGCGGTGATTCAGGCCAATCATCACCTTTCCACATAATAACCCTCCACAGGTGAGGCTCCATCAGCACTGGGTGGCTGCCAGGTAAGGAAGACGTAGTCCCTGTTGACGTCAGATACCTGGAGGGCCAAAGGAGAGGCGGGGCCTCCCAGCACTGCAGCTGATGCATCTGCAACACCAAGAGGAGAAAGTGGGTTAGAGGAGAAAAAAACTGAAGAAGGAGGTGGAGAGACTGGAGCAACGGTCAGAAAATAAGATGAGGAAATAGACAGACAGGAGATAGATATGAGTCTGGAATTGATAGTGGACAAAAAGGAAAGAGTGACAGAGAGAAAAGTGATGAGAAACACGGAAGGAGAAGATGAGATAGAAAACAGATGATGGAAGGAAAATGTCATTGCGGAAGTATTCTAGTATTCTTGCTCATGACATCCACATATTGTTTGGGCCAGAGAGTGATAAGTGATGGCTAAGGCTGGAGGAAGTAACAGATTAAGACACGTTACTCAACATACACACGTATACAATCACAAACAGTGGATGTGATGAGACAGAGAGAAGGGAGAAAAAGAAATGAGGAAATTATGCTAAGCGGATTGAAGTGATCGGATCAAGCGCATCCCTTTCCTGTTTTAAATTTGCATCCTCACCCTCCCTTCCTCCCTTTCCTCCTTCTCTCTCGTTTGTTTTTGCTCTCCTGTACTGCCAATTTGTAATGCAAATATGATGGCTGAATGAAGGAGAAAACCCACATGCGGGGAAGTTTGCTGATTCACTAATTAGTACCTCCAGCTCTGGTAAGGATCAAGCTCCTTAATAAGAGAGAGAGACCTGAGCCAAGACGTTAAGGGAGCTTTGCAGGAAGATTTAGCTTGCTTTAAAGTCTTTGTATACATGTGTGTGTTTGGACTAGTGCGTGGTTAATTTTTGGTGTATGTGCACACCAAGTTCATGAATGATTCAGTGCACATTATGCTGTGACAGTTAAGGTGTAATACATGCATGAGTAAGCTCTGGTATTATATTGAAACACATAGACGGGCCAAGCCTCCTTGCAGAGCTGCCCAGACACATTTCAAATGTTTGATGAGTCAAGTGGGAGTTGTTCTCTGGTTTATTTGCATGCTGCAAACAATGTACGAGAGAAAATTGCAGTCTGTGAAGAATATATAGTTTCATTGAACAAAGTTAACAAGCCCTCTACTGCAGAACAGCTTGATTGATGGTGCAATTTCCCCGTATGAATCAGGGTAGTTTGCTGACAGGAAATCAAAGTAGAACCAAAATCTGGTGAATACAAATAGTGTTTTGAGTGAAGGTTTCAGTCAAAACACCATTTATCCAGCTTGGGACAACAAATGATGATTCCATCCTCAAAACACAGGCATTTTTGTATGCAAGGGTCTCGAGGTCACTCCTAAGCATTTGTCAGGTTTTTCAAACACTAAATGGATCATCTTAGAATGAAGCATATCACTTGAAACGCAGGTGGGCCGGCTGTTTATTGACACTATTCAGTATTATAGGGGTATCTGGTGTGACAGCTATTTATGTGCCTGCCATAGTGCCCAAGAGCAGAAGCATACTTTGTAAAGAACTTCCTAAATAAACACTGTTTGACATTTTATGGAAATACGGGGTAGAAGAAATAATCTGTCTCATAACCCCCCGTTTAACCACAACTTTGATTTTACACTTTTTACATGTTTTTTGTATGGATTACACAGACAAGATATAATGCTGATGATAATAATGTTAATTAGTGAGCTTTAAAGGTGATGGTAGGTGAATTTTGTTACCTTCGGGCAGAGCCAGGCTAGCTGTTTCCCTCTGAATCCAGTCTTTGAGCTAAGCTAAGCTTCATATTTAGCGTACCAACATGAGAGTGGTATCCATCTTCTCATCTAACTCTCGGCAAGACAGCGGATAAGCATATTTTCCTAAATGTTAAATGTTTCCTTTAACGCTGACAAAACAGTCTCAACACAAGGTCAACTTACTGGCGTTTTCAAGGACTATCAACCATGTTCACAGTCTTCATCAGTGAATGGAGTTTGCTCAGTTGAGACTGAGGATCCATACTTACTTATCCATACATACTCCATCTACTGATGAAGACTGTGAGATGGTTGAAAGCCCTGGAAAATGCTAGTAAGTGCACCTTGTTTTAAGATTGCTTTGTCAAACTACTTACTACAAAACAACCTGATTTTTGAGAAACAATTAAATTATCACACCTTTTAAAATTAGTAAAGGACCAAAGATAAGTACAGTTGTAAGTTACATAAAAACCTCTTTCATGCTGGTCCTCACCTTTGACATAGACAAAAGCACTGTGTTCCTGGATTTCATCCCAGGTCCTCAGTCGGGCAGTGTAAACACCTTCATGCTCTTTGTGTGCAGCCTTTAAAGTGATGGAGGCCATGTTGTCGACCGTCTTAATGTCCACGGCACTCGACTGATGCAGCTGGACGCCTAGAGAACAAAAAAATGAACTGACAAACCTATGGCACGTATCTAAATTGTCTAACATCTGGCTCATATGACTTATCTTTAATAGTACTTACCATCTCTGAACCAGATGACGTCCTGCTGGAAGGACAGCAGAGCTGAGGTGAAGGTACATTGCAGGGTGAGGCTGTTACCCTCCTTCACCCATGTTGGAGAAAAAGTGTTTCCAAACGTGGCTTCTTGCTCAAGCTTCAAGGCTAGGGGAGAGGGGGTGACCAAAGATGGAGGAGGAGGACAAAGTTAGGGGGATAAGGGAAGGGCAAAGGTAAAACTGATATTGAAAAGTAGCTCCACTCCAAACCCAACCTTACTGCAGCGAAAAAATATTTCAGACGGCAATCATTTTGGGTGGATGCTGCACTATAAAATTGCGCAGACCTCCTTTGGACCGCTACAAAGGAAAGAAGCATGACAGGTAAAGAGGAGAGGAATCGGGGTGTGCAGGAAGTAAGTGGCAGGCAGGAAGAAGTATGCTGATTCCTAGTGATAAGAAATGAGAGCTCATCCCATCATCTCCCCACCTCTGTCACCAAACCTGGGCAAAAAAGCTCTTATGTCTCTATACCATCAACTCCGCAAGCTAGCAGTAACAAGCTCTTCTTCCCTCAGTTTCTCTCACTAGTGGCAGGTTCTTAATTAACTAAAAAGAGCATCTTATGCAGACTTGCAAAGCCATAATAAACGAAGACCCTCTGCTCCATCCAAGAGCGCACAGAAACAAAGGACAGTCATGAGAGGCATCCCATGGAGGAAACAACAGAAAAGCTGATGATTGCTGACATGGATTTTCTTAAAGTGAACAATTCCTGACAAGTCATTCCTTCAGCTGCTATTCTCTCACTTGTCAAAGCACTGAAGCAATACAATCTGGATGTGAGAGATATGTGTGCCATGAGGTCTTGTCAAATCCCATTTTCAGGGACGAATCTGAAAGACCGTGACATGTTTCTTATAATGATCTTGTTCTGCTTAGCAGTTCGGGCTATCACGGGAATGTGTGTGTCGCTTCATCAAAAACACACCGCTTGGATCTTTGTTTCCCATCATTCAGACGCTCACACCCATGCTTCCCTCAGTGCAGTGATGATCAGGATAAATTCACCACAGTTGCGCTTTTTGTTTAGTGAATGATTCATGTTGGAAAATATGGTCTGCTTCATATGAGATAATCAGTTACATTAAAGTGGCAGCATGCAATTCTTCAGCACATTCTCACAGCAAGGGGGCCCCAATGCCATTACATGCTGATAAAGCTTCATTCAAAATGATTGCCACTTAATTTCTAAACATGTGGGGAATGTATTGTATCGTATTGCACCTACAGAACATAATAGTTCTGCAGAGACAATGGTGTACTTGCAAGGTGTTGGTGAAAGTTAGCATTAGAGAAAAAGAGATAAAAGATTGGGTTTCGGATAAGGGATGGGGATGTATATATATATCAGTCCTGATGAGATGTGTGTAGGTTGACTTTACTTTAGCAGTTTTGTCTCCTCTTTAAGATCATTTCAAAGTAAAATGAAAAACACAGATAGGTCATTCTTTTAGTCTTAAGTCCGTCTGCAAGAACCATAATTTTCATTTTAAAAGCTGATTTACAATTATGACTTCAAGCCAAATCTAACAGTAATAGAGTTAAGTTTCTTTTAAAAGGAAAATCATGTTTAAATAGCTTTGCCCATCAATACTTTCCTGTGATATTAGTGATTTACTCACTTAGGTGACACTGGGAGACACAGCTTTGCAAAGAGTCCAATAGGGCGAGCAACACAAGTGGTCAAAAACGCAGACGGCAGTTAATCATATTCCTATTTAATCCAATTATGTCAGCCACTGCTGGATGTGAAAATAAGAGAACGCACCCAAAATGTGCATTTGTTTGTGCATCTAGGCCGACAATTAAAACTCTATTCCAAGATGAACCAGAATGTATCTCTCGACTTAAAGGTCCATCTTCATTTTTACTTCCAAAATACCAGGACATGGTTTAGATTATATGGTTCAACAGTGAACTTTAAAATATCTTGTGGTTTGTGTGTTTTTCCAGTTGTAAAGAAGTCTCTAGCCAAGTTTCTGCTTCCCCACATCTAAGTAATAAAGTCGGTAATATTCATAATCATAATCATGACAGGAATGATGGCTAAAGCTACAGTAATAAGGTGGTAGGTTGCAAAACTGAGGATTTTAATAGTTTTAATAGCTTTTTTTTGCTTTATCAGGATATGGTGTGAGTGAAAAGGTAATTACAAGACCTGTGTCTCATTTTTAACAAATCCTCCATACTTAAAAACAAATTAGTCATTGGCTTCCAAACAACCCATGTCAGCGTTTTGTCATCTCGTGCCCCTGTCAGCAGGACAACATTGCTTAGTGCCTTCCCAAATTGGATATGTCATTTACAGAAAGGATTCCTGTTTTCTGATCTGCCACTGCTGTGGTTAAGGTTATGTTAAATTTAGGCACTGAAACTATTTGGTTATGGTAAAGATAGTAAATTGGGTTAAAAATGGTGGTCATGATTAAAAGAAGAACTACATGATAAAAAGAAATTAATGCTGACTGAAGGAAATGGTTGACAGTGGTCTCCCCTGTGAAAGTTACATTGCTGGTCCATTGACCCTGACCTCCTCCCTAAGAGACTGTGTGACACTAAAACATTGTCACGCTACTTCTGCCTGTGCTTCTGGTACACGACAGTCATAATTTGCATTGCCACAAGAGGCCCCTTTTAGGTAAACTTAAACAGGTTATTTTGGGCATTTGAACAAATAGCCAATGCTGTTGTTTTTCTGGTGATGACAGATGACACGGAGGAGACTAATCTAGGCCAAAGAGTGCCACAGCCAATATGAGATGCTCCACAGCTTGGGGCAAAATGGAATAAATCCCCTGCTGTCCCTGAAATGAAATATACATGACTGTTGTGTCTGCTCAATTGGATGCTAGTCTTTTTATCCCTATAGCAACTACCCACAAATAGTCTTACTTACACCCGTGCATCCACGGACATGGACACCCACACAGAAACATAAACTCCCATGACAAACAAACACTGTCAACGCACTGCTCCCTTTCAATCCATCTATATCTTTTTTTATGAGGTGTAGCATGCACAGCAGAGCAGAGTGTGGTGTCACAGTCTTCAAAGCCACCCAGCCCTCCCTCGTTCACCGGTGGAGGGAAGAACTTCAAAGGGTGGCAGAGAAAATGAAAAGGGACACTTTTCATTAGGCCCTGGTGTGAAACTTACCGGGGGTCTGCGAGTGCTCTGAACCAGCCACGGCTCCTTGATATGCTGAATCGCAGAGTGGCAGAGCGGTGGAGCAGGACAGATTGGAGAAAGGCAAGGAGGGTCAGAGATGGAGACAGAAACAGAGGAAGATATTGTGAAACTGAAGGGGTATGAGATAGAGCGACACAGCAGACAAATCAAACCTGGCAATGCCACATTTATGCAAGTCACATCTAATATTCCCTTTAACCTATTTTTAACAACCGAAGAAAGCCCGTGAAATATAGATGGCGAGGAGAAGCCTTGAAGTGTCTCATTAAAGCCCTGACCATCTAATTGATCTGGGAACTTTACTGCCAGGCATCGAGCCCTTTCAAGAAAGGGTGGGTCACTTAAAAGGTGCAAAAAAAAAAAAATATAGCATCCAATCTAGAAATCATTCCCTTTGGGATTTCTTAAGAAAAGAAAAAAATATCTGACTTGAGCAATGACAAGAGTGGAGGCAAAACTAGGAGAGAGATCCAGATATGAGGTCAAATTTGGTCAAGACAGTGTCAGCACACTGGGGGCATTAATGAATGTCTGTGCAAAATAAAGTGAAAAATTGAAATGCTCATTTCACAGCTTGACCGATATTGGATTTCTGAGGCCAATGCCAATACTGAAGGTTGAAAGTTAAAAAGTATGATAGCAATGCGTCAGCTGATATTCACATTTCAAACTTAAACACATCACAAACAAATCAATTGTTTTATCGGGATCCTTTAAATTTGATTACGAGATTTGAGAACTGTGACCAAGACATGCAAAGAGCAGGACACACCAATATATTTGGCCAAATTATCAGTTGGGCTGATAATTTGAGTCTTGGCCTTTGGTCAACACCTCATAGGATCGTTGGTGAAGAGATGCTCACAAAATTATTTAGCGAATTCTGACACTTCTCCTCTCATAATCAATTCAGTTAGTATTTGACAGCCTAAACAAAAGGCACACTCATGCGGCATCTGTTGTGTGAAATGGCACCACTGCTCTTTTTTTTCTCTATTGGTTCATGTTTTATTTCATAAAAGTATAGAAAGACAAAAAACATCTTTTTCTCATGTTCCTTCCCTGACTTTTGTTACCTACCCCTTTGTTGTTCCAGTAGCATGTAGCTAAAATGCAGAAAACACAAAATCGCTCGCCATTTTTGAGGAAGGAACAAGGCGGCGTCCGTTCTTGCTGTGAGTTGCCTAGCAACAGCTACATCACCTGCCAAGCTAGGGGGGCGGGGCTTCGGTTAAGCGGATACTAGCGCGACTTCACTGAGCGGCTAACGAAGATAAAGTTAGCTAGCTAGCTAACTTGATGTGTAAATGTAATTTTGTACATTATTTCAGCTTAATTTCTTCTCGTGCCTCTGAGTCTTCTCTAGCAGTAGGGAGGTGAGATGTTGAAGGACCTGTGGAAACACGTCGGCCCGAGTTGAGTGCAAAAAGTGAGGGAAATCAGTGGAGTTGCTGCCCAGCGAAGCTAACATTTCAGCGGTTACTAATCTCAGACAGGTGCTGCCTGTTAACCCCAGTCCTCCGTCTCCACAGGACGCTTGTTTAGGCCTTGGATATGTCTTATTTACAGCGTCTCCCACACTGTTTATTCAAAAACTGAAAGTGCTCATTTGGGATGCTGTAATGACAAAGACTGGTTGTAGTATAACGTTACTGTCAAGACATAACGCTGCATATTGTTTCTACATTTTCACTGAACCTCCAGGAGCCAGGCTGCACAAACAGATGACCGAGGTTAGCTGCTGGACTTCGAGAGAGACCTTAGTGACCTGCAAGGGCACAAATGACGGTTCAACAGGTCCAACAGTGAGTAAACTTTACTTATTTATTTATTTATTTATTGTTTAGCTAACACTTGCATGGGTAGTTTGTGGTTACACACACATTTTCTGTCTGTGCTGTGCTGCTACTGTGCTTGTAGTTGTGTGTTCAGTAATCTGGTTTCTGGTTTGGTCTGTGCTCTTGATTGCCTTGCTGTTTGCTTATTTCTTCATGTTCAACAGTCTCTAAGCTTGTCTATAAACCTTGCTGGTCTTGCAGTGATTTTATGCATGTTTTATCACTTTTCACTTTTTGAAAATCATATAATGTATGTGTTGAACAAAATTCAATATGAAATTGAGTAAGTGACATATCAAATGGAACCTTTATTAACATTAGTTTTGTTTGATTCAGGACAGTTTCCTTTTTCTTTAAATGTACAGTAAGTATACAAAATAAGACATAACTCAAACATAATTAATATGTCTAGATTCTATTACTAAGATCTACAAATATCAATAAGTGTTGATATTCAGGTATAACAATTTAAACAAGTTGCACTATTCTATGTGATTCAGGTGCTTGCGACCATAAATGATGACAAATTATATATGTATAAAATATGGCTAATGTTTAGACTTAGACTGCACTGTCTTTAAAATTCAGTTTACAGTTAACGTCTAATAGCTGATGTTGAAAATCCAGTTTTGTTTCCTTCAGTTTAGGCAGTTTTTTTTCCATCTAAAGTAACAAATTTCATCTGAACAAATAATACAAGATTTTTTGAATATGAACACGACATTTGTATGGCCTTGAATGCATTATAAGCCATTAAAACAAATGTCATATTATTATTAACTGTGTACAAAATTACTAAGTAAGCTTTGTTGTTTGTTTATGCTTAAATATTTATCAAGCCTATGCAAGAAAGCCACTAGGGGGGAGTGTCATCAATATATAAAGTTTTTTGAATAGTGTGTGTGGAGTTTAAATGGACCAGTGGTGTCAAATACAGTTGTTGATCCCCATCAGTGTATGTTTTGGGGGAGGGGGAAGTTGTGTGCAGCAGGTTTGAAAAGCTTTCATATGGTGGAAATCTTGCAGTGTAAGTGCTCTTTGGACTGGTTATATGGCCTTCAATCTTACAGCTTCTCAGATGTTTTCTTTGACACCCTACCTCAGTGTCTCAGTGTCCCATTACCAGTTTACAGCCTGAGACTGAACTCTTGTATTTCAGTCATTATATTGTGACCCATCTTTGTATTATCTGTAATGGTTTTCCTGCGAGGTGGAGCTGATATGAAACAGGAAACTACTCACAGTTCACCACAAGTGTTCCAAAGGTCATAGCTTCACCCAGAGGACTCTTGGCTATGACTTTATACTCGCCAGCATCATCCGGAGAGCACCTAAGGATGTAGAATTTTATGTGTCTGTGAAAACTGGACACGATGGAAGATGGAGCTGAAATAAACATGTACCTGTAGTGCTACAAACCTGTGCTTTTATTGCATATTATTTTAGCAGCGGCTATTAAATTAATTTCAAATACAATGTATAAAGAAAGAAAGAGGTGTGGTGCCTTACCATTAGACCACTCACCTTTTTCGACTCGTCATTCTTTGGATTTTAGTAATGGAGCAGACTTACAAAACAGCACAAGCATTTATTTCTCAGCTTGATAGCCACATTTTATCTCATAACACCTAACCTTCCTACCCCCACCCACTCTTAAATGTTTTATTTTATTCTCAATTAATCAATGGCAAGGTCGTGCTATCCACACATGCCCCATCTTACACACCTCTGCGTCACCTTCATACAGGTTTCTGCACAGAGATTTTCAGCCTTAGTTAGGGATTCAAACTAGTGACCTACCTTCTGATCTCCAGTGAGTTAAGACCAAATTTTTGTTGAAGGCTGTAATTCCACGGTCGGTCAGACATTCTCAGGGGAAGGCCATCCTTATACCTGTGGTAGGAAGTTAGCAAAAGATCCGAGCGTGTTAAAAGTTTTTATGAATATCAAAGCAAAAGTGAACAACAGACCTTACTTGGGTGGTTCGTGATCCTGCCTGCTGATTACTTATGCACGTCTTTCACTTATCAAATGTTAGTTTGGCTGAATCTATAACATTCAGAGGGGGCCTTTGATCTCTCATTCTGTTTTGTGCTGTGCACTGTTGAGGGCAGCCTTTTGCAGCTCATTGGGCTCGATGGGTCCCATATGGCATGGTCAAACCCACGAGCCTCAGGTTATCTGGATCTCTGCTTAGGTTCATGAATACTGAGCACAGACAGTCTATTCATCAGCTAGTCTCTCAGCAGCTGAAGTATCAAGGTCGAGAGTTTGGCACGTTGCCTGAATTAACACAGGTAATTTCATATTAATACAGAGGGCGATATTCAACTCAGGGTTCAGAACTGTAGTGTCATGACTCTTGTTTTTTTGCAAGCAACGCACTGCTTTGTGTCTATCTTTCTGTTCAATCCTTTGCACTATTTTCATTATCAATGTTGTATGAATGTTTTTTTNNNTTTTTTCAATAGATTCGTCTTCTTGTCTATAAAAGGTCAGAAAATATAATTACAATTACCCAGGGCCAAACGTGGCACCTTCTAGTTGTTTGTTTTACTTGTCTGACAGTCCAAAACCCAAATATATTTAGTTTGCAGTGATTGTAAAACAGATAAAAAAGATCACAATCAAGAATTGATGAATGACTTAAGTGGTTATTTATCAAATTTGTTGTCAATTAGACTTGTTGTTTGACTGACTGATGAATTGACTGATTGTTTCAGCTCTTATACAGTGTTAAAGTAAGCTATATCAGGAGTGCACATCATCATACACCTTGTGTAGTTGTTCCTTGAACACTTTGGGCCATGAGAATTTTTCTGCTCTAACTCACTCCAACCAAGCAAGAAACTAAATTAAAATGACACCAGTTTGCAGTACGACCCGAGCAATAGAATTGAATTGAAACTTCTAGTAAAGGAGTCACTGTAGGCCAATGGAGGCCAAAAAAAATGGAGTGCAGCAGAGACAGAAGTTCTTACCATGTAACCTTTGGGGGTGGACAGCCCTTGACGGTACAGGAGAGTTTGACCGTCATGCCCTCCCAGACAGTGTGGGCCCTCAAAGGGATTGGAAAGTCTGGGGCCTTCTGACTCAGACGCTCCAGGTACTTAATGTGGGCAGATGCCTTCTTTTCTGCCTGGAGCACAGATACATGCAGGAAAAGCAAAGTTTTTAAATGATAAATAAATACATTGTGCAGATAAGAGGAAAAGTAATGTGCTGATAAATATACTCTGTATCTCTTAAGCAAACTTGATTTATTTTCTACAGCAGGCGTCAAAGTGCTTCACAAGTCATTAAAACAGAAAAAGAGAAACAAATAAACTAAGGAAATACACAATGAAAAATAAAGTGTAAATAGTCTGGATAATCTGATGGTGGTTATGCGCTGGAGAAACATTGCAGTAAACAACAAGGGAAAAATACATATATTTAGCCATCAACCACTAAAAAACATTGATATTTTTATCTCTGATATATCCAAGTTGGTTAAACTAGGTCACTAATGCGGCCTTGTTTTTCATGGTGCTGTATTTTTTTTTTAACATCCATCGCTGTCAGAGTCAGTGGTTATGTTCTCATTCTGAAAGTGCATGCACTAATTATGCAAAGTGCATGTTATATATTATTTTAAATATCAGTTGTTCTCAACTATATAGCCCATCACTTAGACCTAAGATTCTGCAAGTTTTCATCCAAATAAACCATCTTCTTTGCTGCTGTGAAACCCGATAACTCCTTCATATTGCATGGTTGAGAACGTGGTAAATAAGGTTGAGAATATAAGTACTATTGTCTTGACAAAGCTGAACACAAGGCAGTTCTCGTTATAGGTCATTCCTGAGACCAAAACTTGACTTTTACCTGCTTGCGAAGGGCCATTGTGTCAACGCGTGTGCGTAACACATGTTGGTTCCTGATCACGTCCACCTCCACCTTCTCAGCCTCGTTCCCAAACAGGGTCCACTGGTCTCTGTGGTACTCTTCATCAGAAGCCAGAGTTTCCTTCAGGATTTCCCTGATGGAATACAGCACAAAGTTTTTAATATATTCAGCACTATTGTTTTTTCTGTTATTTGTGTAATTGTACTTACCTGTTTTACCTAATAAGGTGAATACAGAATGCAGATGCAGAACATGTAGATTGTTGCGGACATATAACTTAATAGCAACGCAGCAACATTCAAATGACCAATTGTTGTGTTAATATGCACATTTGAAGTGTTTATGTTCAGCTGCACAAAATATTTTCAACCGAGACTAGACAGGAAGTTATTAGCTTCACTTGAAAATTTTGAAAACTGTGAAAACAATTCAGACCTCCATCAGAGGAGGTGACAAGAGTAGAGACAGCAATTCAGACAAAGATTTGAACATGGTTTGTAACAACGCGGGTGGACCTCTGACAGAAACAGAACAGCAATTTTACATTGATTTTTATTTGGCACGTAAACCTTTCTCTCTGTCCCAGTCCATTTGCAGACAAATGCTAGTTTCATGATATTTGGCAGTTTGTCGTTGAAAAGGCTTGGCGATGATGTTGGTGGTTTGCTGCTCCATTTATACCTGCGTGTCATTTCACATGAGCACCATTCTCCCACACGTTCAAAGGTTTTGAGAAGTTGGTCTTTTATCAGTGGAACATCAAGCCTCGCTGCCACTGTTGATTCACATCACCGTGAACAGATGCTGCTACTCTTAAAATCTCTCCAGGACTCCTTCAGGTGTGGACAGATCAAATCCTCGCTGTGTCGCTGCCTGTGTGACATCCTTGACTTCCCTTTTATCAAGTTGGTTGTCATGGAGATGGCAGGCAGTTGTGATATGTCTATTCAACAAAATTGATCTTTCTTTGTCTGGGCAGCGAGGTGGCATAGTAAGTAGGGGAACTGTTGTAATTGGGGACTGAGGTTCAAGGCTTGTTTTCGACTTACGTCCTCGGTATATAGGAGTCGTTAAATAACACAGTGAATCCCCACCAGCTCTATGGCTGCTCTCTGAGCTGATTGTAAAGGCTGTTAAACAAAACCAGAAATCCCTTACAGACATCAGTGAAGCCCTCTGGTAGTCTATAATATATACATATGTGTACGGCAGGTTGTAGCTGTGAATATATCCATATGTACATAGCATCGCACATTCTCTTGTGTACGTGCAATTCATCCATATGTATGGAAGTATACGGACTCCAATGCGCACAATGAGGAATTTTGCCAGCTATTTAAATGCAGCGTTTCAATACTCCTCTATCTCATCGCCAGAGGGGTGTGCATGCTGAACCATCTTTTGATTGACACTCCCCAGGGATTAATTATTTGAACACTTACTTCACACACACATTGCCACAACAAACAGAGAGACAGAATCTTAAATATTCACAAACACTTCTGTGAGCTTTGATGGCCACTAGAGCATGAATGGCCCTACAAATGCTTGTGATAATTCAGTGAAATGCACAAACAGCATGAATAAATATGCAAATAAATGCATGCATGCATAGATACATACGCAGACGAGTGCATACCCACATACACTCCCGCTCGGAAACATGGTTTTGACTTTTTCTGCCACGGGCTCGTTTAGTAAAGTGTGTGCCTGTCAGTGTTTTTAATCTCTGTGGGCTCAGAGATTTTAAGCCTTGAGGGAATGAACCACTGGAACACATCAAGTCAGTGGGTATGAGAGGGTTTATGGCTTAATTATTGCTCCAAATGGAAATTTTAATATTGCTTATTGGTGCGAAGAACGGCAAACCCCTCCTGCAGAGACAAACCAGGCATGAGTCAGCTGCATAATTTACATTACCCCTTACCACGAGGAGAAGTATTGTAGAGAAACTATTATGTGAATCGGATAGTAATGCGCAATTGGAGCCACTCTTGCCAGTGCACAAAGATCTAGCGCATTCATTTCCACACAAATCAAAACAAATGTCATGCTCCCCCATCTTGCTACGCGCTGGCCTTCCAAAAATAGTGTGCCAATCCTCGAGAGCTTTCAAGTTCATCCTTCCGTCCTTCCTCTTATCCTGGGAGGAGTCGAACAACTCTAGCATTACTAGATTTCCAGCCTCCATCCTGAAATATCCATCCACACCATATTTGTCTCAGCACTTCTGAGGGGAAGATTTGTGAAGGATTGAGGTTCGATGGAGAAATTGCGCTTCTGAGGGGATCAACCTTGCTAATTCAAGAGGCAGAGGGCTTTAACAGGTAGAAAAATTTGAAGGTGAGACAAGACCGATGAATTAGAGCTAAGCACTTTAGCGGATAGGATAGACACCTGGTGATGAGATGGAGGGCTGTGGTGGTGGCATGGGAGAGGGCACCTAATGAGATGCCAAGTTGGCAGGGCCACATTGCTGCAGCTGAGGCTCATTACTGTCAGATGTGTCTTTTCATTGAAGAGGGTGTGATTGCACCCTCTATGACTCCACCCCCCTTTTCACTCTCCCCCTATCTTCCAATATTACCCATCTTCTCCTTCAGTAGTCATTGTGACCTCCGTCCGTCCGTGTATTTACTGTTGCCAGCCACAGCTTCCCTTCATGACTTGAAGAAGAAAATACATGTGTTATTTTTAGCATTGATTAAGAAGTCTACATACACCAGAGATGTCAAATCCTTTTTTGACACAACAAGAGTCTAATCAATTTCTGGATGGATAGGAGAACAGGAAAGAGGCTGCCACTAAGCCTCCAAATGTGAAAGCGCTATTGAGTCTATTATGAGACCCAGACAGGGCAAGTTGCCCCTACAGTAGAAAAAGGGATTTTGGTAAAGCAATCATGTCACAAGAGGCTTGCTTCCTGTTCTTGGTGACCTAAACCTCTCTATTCTGGGACTTATTTTTAGATATATGACACCCTCTCCATGACAGCTGAGCAGTAATCCTGTCATGGCAACATGAGCATAAGACACTTAAAAAGTAAAAGATGGCTCACACATGTCATCAACAAAATCCTCTCAGATTCTGATTCATTAATAAATTAAAGACTGGCAGGAAAGTCCAGCTACCCGCCACTTGCTTTTTTCTAGCGTGTGGTAATTTTTTCAATTGACCTGTTACTTCTGTTCGTTATAACATATCACTTATATGTCCTGGATTATCAAATCATTTTGAGAGTCCTGCCTTAAGAAAGTCTTAAGTTTGATGTTTGTGATTTTGATTATACATTTGGTCTGTAACATTTCAGAAAATAGTGACAAAATACTAGAGCCCATGATGATGTCTTCAAATTACATTTTTTTTTGTCTGAACAGTCCAGAAAATAGAAAAACAAAAGTTCCACTGTATGACTCAGTTGAATGGTTACAGCTTATTGGCCTCATGACATCCTTGGGAGAGCATATGATGGGACAAGTCCCTGGCTGGCCTTTTACAGACAGATGTGAGTGAAGAAAGAGCCCCGATTTCTGTTGTTTATTGAGACTCTCTGTTGGCATAAAAGCTCCTGTGCTGTCAATGGCTTGTAGGGCAAAGCACCAGTGAAACTTGAGCCACTTCACTTTCTCAAATAAAGTGGAGAGAGAGGATGTGGTGGTGACTACTGATGGAGAGGCAGAATTTTATAACAAGCACAGATCATCCAGGAAGGAAGTCCTCTGGAGAAAAGTGGATGCTTGCTTTTACAGTCTTTGGTTCAGCATGAGAAGAAGAGACTCATCCACAGTTGTTGCCATTTTGTACCCACAAAAGACTCCAATCCAAAATGAGAAATAAAGATAATGTGCCCGAGCTGAGAGCTGCAGATGGAGAAGATTTGTATCTTCCCTGTGGTGTCACTGATGTCTTGTTGTGAAACTTGGCTACTAGAAGTAGGGCTGCAACTAAGGATTACTTTTATTATCAATTAATCTGCCAATTATTTTCTTGATTAATCAATCAATTGTGTGAGCTATGCGTGAGAGCTGCAGATGGAGAAGATCTGAATTTACACCATGCATTGATTTGTTGTTGTAAACATTGGCCTTTAGAACTTTTGAAAAATGTTTTTATTATTAACTGGTTTTGCAGTATTACTTGAGTTTCCAGCAGGGAGGTACAGCTTATCAGTTGTATTTATTAGATAAAAATGGCTCTTAAGCATGCATATTTGTTACCTATGGACAACAGTGTGACTCACATTTGGGAGTTACCAGCTAGAGATGTCCTGAGCTGATCATAAGGATCAATTTTGGGGCTGATCCGGCAATATTTTCATGGATTGATGTGAGCTAAAATAAAGCTGATCCAATGCAGATCCTTTCTTTACTGTACTCTACTGTGTTTTGTCCACATCAGCCTGCTAATGTGTCAAAGCTGCTCTCCTTTATGTCAGCCTACAGTGCAGCATTTCACTGTACAGGTTAGTGAAAAGTGCACCGGTACGAGTGATTCTGAGTTTTGGCACCTGGATTGGCAAAATATACAGATTTGCTATAAGATCTAACAAATAGCTTTCCTCTGTCTTTCTTATTTGCAAAGGGCAGTACAGAACATTCAGGTAGCAGCTTCTCATTTTTAGCTGCCGCTGACTGTCGCTTTTGCTGTTTAAAATGACAAACATTGGTCATATCAGCTGTTGCTAATTAACGTTAATTCAGTGATGTCAGGTGAAAATAAAACCTGGCTGTTGTTGGGTTTGTGTGCTCTGTGCAAACCAGTGTTTGTACTTGACCAAAGATCATTTGTGAGGGAAGAAACTCTAACACTGCTGCACAGTCACGAATGGACTGAGCCTTTTTATAGTTGCAACAACTCCAACAAAGTGGAGCTGATCACGTCGCGTTCATTTCAGGAGTCTCTCATACACCCTAGTAGAGGCTTTTATCCATATCATCCTTGATGATCAACTTAAACATCTGCCATATATTTTGCTGGATCTTGTGTCTCACCATGTCCTGTGGCGGGGGAGGTTGTCCATGTTCAGGATCTCCTTGACCGACATCAGGTCAGCGGGGATGATGGGATAGAAATCAGAGTAGGAGGCCTCCTCATCACTGTTACATTCAGAGAGCGTTGGAAAAATAAAACAAAGCCTGATTAACACAAGATATTTTGCATATCATCAAATGACACAGGTGAAAGATTAAAAAATAGATATTTCCCCTTGTCACCCTTCACAGCTATTCATTCTGTTGATGGAAGGATTGAGTGTTTCACATTAGCATGCATATTCATTTTGTCATGGTCTACGGCACATTATCCAATCTCAAGTTCATCAGGCCATTATTCTCTCCTCTGCCACTAGAAAGCAGCAGTGGCTCTTCTATTCTCTGTCTGAACAGCAGAGGCATACGTTAGAGAGAGCTCCGGTAATGTAGGCAAACATCATATACATGAGGTTTCGTTTATTGAAGCACACCAGGGATTCAGTTTAAAACTGGCAAGTCTTATCTTATCTCCAGACTGAAAACAGCTTTTAATGGATGTTTTTTGTCTCCCCTTCTCTTGTGAAGAACTAGCAAGGTAAACAATGACAAAGCAAAATCAAACAAAACAACACAAACTGCAAAGAAGTGAGAATCCATAAAAGACAGACCGTCTTTGAAATACATTGTCAATGTTATTTGTTGCACTAATACCCTCTGTCAATCTGTGCAGCTCAGGGGTAAGCCACCAAGTGTGGTTCATTGTGTGGCACAGCAGATTTGTCACTGATCAGTATAAACACACACAACAGTGTTTTTTAAAATATCACAATGGAATTTGTAGATCCGATTCAGCTCATATTCAAATAAGAAATACAAAATGTTTTTTTTGTGTGAATGTATTGTAATCTCAACCGTCTTCCCTTGACAAACAAGAGATGAGAGTTAAGAACAAGATGTCTGTTACAATGGCAGGGCTGTTGGTGCATGAACTGTGTGTGTAGTGTCTTCAGTTTGTTTTTCTATCAGGAACGCATGGTGCAGCTCTTTACTGAACTGTAACCTAGAATTTTATCTGATTAAGCATCTAGTTGCCTCCTATGTGTGGGGTGCAAAGCCTAATCTAGCTACCCAAGCAGGGCAGTGTGTGACCTGTTTTCTCTCAAGTGCGAGAAATGTTATGACCATCATCAGCTGCTTCTACTCTATCAGTGTTCCGCTTTTACTCACTGCTGTACAAACACACATGCCATTGTCTATAGGGAGCTTATATAATCAGGAGGAACATGGGCTGCTGATGTGAGCACAGTGAAATGGTGACAGTGGGGTGTTTACGAGCCAAAGGGTTTTGAATCTGAGCCAATAGGTTGTTCATGGCACAATGGCAATTATGGCATCATAGCATGCAATCATCTGCAGTGTTCAGTTTTGAATGTGTCCATGTCAACTGCTGGTAGAGCTGTTTGTGGTGCAGTCGATGAACTGGAACACAAACTGAACACGATGAACTAAACGATACAGAGCAGTCAGAGGACACGTACAGTGAAGTGACTCTAAGTCAGAAGCACTGCCAGTTGCTGTCTCTTCCTGAAGGGACTTATAAAGTAGTGTCTTCATTGTGGGCGCATAGTCATGCAGACACACACTCATACCCAGACAATAGGCACACATGTGTAAGCCTACACTAAAGCATGAGCTCTCCATTTAAAGCACCAACAATAAACTGAGCTGACCTTTTTTATGTGCACCCCCATAAACAGGAGAGGGGCATTTGTTGTTACCGACAAGGTCACTTGAGGCAATGAAGCTGAAAGGCATTTTTGTAACAAGAGAAGCGTTCATTTCTCCTCTCCCTTTATCCACAGATGACTGTTGCTCTTTTAACAAGAGTAATTACAACCACAATGAGAGGATATTATAAGTTTGAATGCTTTCCTTGTTAATCATGTGTTATTTGATCTATTTTTACAGCATGGTTTTTGAGGTGAAGTACATTACAGTACAACACAGCTCCATTGAAAAGGATAAATACAAAAATAAATATCTCAAAGTTTGTCTTCCAGAATTGTATATTTACCCAGGTGTGTATTACACAACCCCCAACTACCGTTGCTGCTAACATCTACCCTCAGGCATTACTTTCAACAAGCCATCTTACAAATGGCAATGCAAATTGACATGACTTCTCGTTTTCTTTTGTTTTGTAAGCTGGGAAATTTCCCCATTTCACGGCGCTCAGAGGACAACTTCTGCTTTTGCTGTCTTATTTTTCTTTTTCCCTTTGTTTAAGTTCCCTTTGAGTGTGTGCTGAGAGGCATGGGCCGTTGAATAATGCAATGCAGAGCCTGCAGCCGGGCAGTATCGCTCAAGTACAGCCCACAGATATATACACACAGAGACACAAACACTCATGGCATGCATATAAACAGGAACATGCACACACATGTGCACCCACGCAAGTAAACAAACACTTTGGAAAGAGCTGATTCTGCCAGTGTGTGCAGGAGGATGAGGTTGTGCGTTTATGTGTTTATGAACAACAGGCTTCCTCAAAATACTGACTTGGCGTAACTAGGAAATAAAGAAAAGAGGAAAACTTCTGAGAGGCACTGGATGATCTGCCCTCATTGTTGTGTGCATGTCAACAACTATGCTAAAAATAGTCCTATACATATTGTATAAACAAGAAAAAGTCAACTTACACAACTGTTTGCTAAACCTGCCCAGAGCCCAGTTTGTTCAATCTAACATGAAGATAATTGTGTGCTCCCACTGAGGATGTTCTCAGTATAAACTTTAAAATGCACCTGCCTCGTCTCTCTGAGAGAGATGAACTATTAAGTCCGGCTAAACTAAGCTTGATGGAATAATTGCTTATTTTCATCATCCCTAAGGACATAATGGGTCCAATTCCCTTTATTCTGCAATGGAGATTGCAGACCCACAGGTTAGCCTAATTTAATAACTCACTGCAGCAGGGGGGGTGGGTGAAAATGAAGGCAAATTTGACTTGAGACTATTAGGGCAGGACCAGATGTGATTTGTATTAGATCTTACTGGAGTCATCTGGGAGCACTGGTGGGCCTGCTGTGTGATATTTTATTTTATTTTTTTTCTACTGTATGTGAGTGAGAGTGTACAGGTGTAAAAAGAGACACAAATATCCTCATAGTATAATAAAATAGGTTACTATTACATTGCTGATATTTTACTTGCGTAATCACACTTGTGAAATCATCTTAAAGCTAGAAAAGTCAGTGGCTTGAGCAGCAGCAAATGGGTCGACTTTCTGAAACATTTTATGCTAGAATGTAACATCAAAAGAAACAGAATACGTCTTGGGTGAAACTCATCTCGAGCTTAATTTAGTAGCTGCTGTGGAGCTTTCAATCATGCCACATAATCTTCATCAGCACATGGACTTTGCCCAGTTGCCATGGAATTGTAGAAGTTCAAATTTCCATTTTTTTTATAGCACTTTAAGGACTTCTTGTCTGTGTTTGCTTAAAAGTTGAGGTTCAAGTTAATTCATGACCTTGAGATTGTTTAATCAACAGCGGTTTCCAAGGCCAGGAATGAACTTTGACCCATACCATCATATCTCAGTCCTCATTCCAGGATAAAGTGTGAAGTACCACGCTGACATTAAAAGTACACTAATGCTGCTGCTCTTATTTTAATCTGACAAGTCAAGTGTGTAGTTGTATCTTCAGTCTTCAGTCCTGAAACATGTTGAAAACTCCTGTAATACCATGTTAGACTGAGCTATAGCAGGGAGACACTGAAATATAGGCCTAACATTATTGACATATTGTGCATGTGTAAGCTTGAGGTGGTTTGTGATTGTGTGTGTGTGTGTGTGTGTTGCTATGTAGTGACTCAGGACTTGTCCATTCATCCCCAACCAGAGGCATCTCAATACCTGACTGTGGTGGAGAGGGTCTCCGCAGCAGTGTTTGTGAATACTGTATGTGAATGTGTTGTGCTAGCAGCTACCACCAGTGGCCCACAGGGTATATTTGAGTGAAAGTAATGTCTCATCGAGCTCAGAATAACCAGCCCGCCATATGTTTCTCTTTAATAAATACTTAATGTCATCTTTCAACTGTAAAAACAAATAAGCTATTACCAGGACAGCTTTACACACATTGAGAAACATAATAATCAAATGTATCCACTTTATCATTTATAAAAGTATACATTTAGGCCAGAAACTGCATTATTTTTCTCATACTTGTAAATGTTCTCTGCTGTTGGTGAAATGTAGGTTTATTGCAAAACAATCTCTGTCTTAACAAGCAATTTAATCTATTAATCCTACATCATATTTTTTTTAAACAAATTAATAAATCTGCCTACGAGGGTGAGATAATTTTACTTCCAATATTAATATGTTTTTTCATGAATTTTATAGCCTTAAGTGCCATTTTCCTGATATTAATGCAGTGATTTTCCCTCATTTCCCCTCATTTCAAGAAACTAATTTTTGAAAAATGCCTGGAACAAGAGATACTGCACTGGAATAAAACTGAATTATCTCAACTCACTGGCTGAATTTTCCTCTAGTTTTAATTAAAATCCGGGTTAAGGGCTGAATATTGGACTTGATGACTTGTCAAGATGAACATCATGTTTTTCAGTGTTTTAGTATTACAGGTGGAACCTCTCAAGCCGCTATTAAATAATAGGCTGCTCATTATGCAGCTTCTGTTTAGCCAGGAAATACAAAGGCAGTGTTGTCCCCAAGGGAGGGGTAGGGGAGTGTGTTTGTGAAGGCCCGCAGTTCAGCTTCCCAAACCAAGTAAAACTATGACATAAGTTTGGCAGAACTTTGTTTTTTCTTCTTTCCTGTCCCAATAATTATTTCATGAGCCTTCAAGTTTATCTTGTGGCCTTTTGGAGAGGCTGACCTCTTGGTTGGGAACCAGTGGACTAAACTATACTAACTGTATATAAAGTATAAAAACTAGCTCCACCTTGAGCAGCTACAACAGTAAAATGCTGCTTATACATTGATGTATCAGTATTAAAAGTCTGATGTCATATATTTAATAATATATCAGTCACAGGGATGAAACGAGTACTTTTACTTTGATACTTTTATGTACATTTTGCTGATAATACTTCTATACTTTTGAAGTAAGAGTATTTGTCCACAGTTCCGTTTATCCTTTTTAACTACTGATGTCAGGAGAGCGTGTTTGCACCTGGAAGTGAAGGTCTTCTTCTTGATCTGAGAGGACAGTTGCATGCTGTGAGACATCTTGGACGACTGCTCCTCCTGCTCTCGCTGCATCACAATCCTGGTTTCCATGGCAACCCCCCAGCTGGCACCTGTGGAGGGAGGGGAAGCTAGGAGTGAGGATGCAGAGGTGTGTAGGAGGCAGTGCCATACAGAGCCAACTGGAGTCGGACAGACACTAAAGGCGCTTTAGCCTGAGCTGGGAACATAACTACATTATATTTGGAAACAGTCAACAGACACTCGTATCTGAAGCAACTCAGAGCTGTATGTTTCATATTGAGTGCAGATGAGTTGCCAAATGAATGGCCACTTTACACTGTAGACAGTTTGGCCCTGGCAAGAGACACAACTATTTGTGCTTTATATTTGGACGGGGCCTTACAATTACATTTCTACTTTGCTCAGTTGAGGTGGTAAAGTAAAAGACTATTCCATATCGTGGTGGTGCAGAGTTCTGAATCAGTCTTCAGCCTCATCCCTAGAGAATTATGATTGAGCCCAAAGGGCAGGCTAAGTATATGCAAATGTTAATTGCGGCCTTTAGCTCTCTGATAGATATTTAAAGGGGCACAAGTCTTCTGATATCTTGAAGTGTCTTGGGACTAGCAACCCAAAGTCAGGGTGCTACTAATAGCACAATGTTTCTGAATCAATAACCGCCGCGATTACAGCCTGAATCAAAGGAACCGTGCATCAAACTTGTGTCAGCCTCCTGACAAACACACCTACCATAAGTGGGTTTTGCTTCAAAATGTCATTTATGCTCTTTGGGGAGGAAAATTGGCGTCTGAAATTCAATAGTCAGCACTTTAAAACAGATGCAGTCTTTAAATATTTAGCTGTTTTTGAACACATTTTGGAAAATACTGAACTTTCCAAGTAACTTATGATGATTTTTATTGATTATTCAGCCGATTTATCTTTTCAATTAATGGGTCTATAAAATGTCAGAAAATGATGAAAAATGCAATCCAATTTTCCCAAAGCAAGGTGATGTCTCGCATGTCTGAGTTTTGGACTGATAAAAATATTCAGTTTACTATCGTAGAAAACCACGAAAACCAGCAAATATTCACATTTGATAAGCTGAAATCAGTTGTATTTTGGCATTTTTTTCAACGATGACTTGTTGCTGATGAATTTTGGGTTAACTGATGAATCAAAAGTTTTAAAAGTAACCCATAATTTGATTCACTTTAATGTCAGCTGTCATATATATATGCAAATAAGTCATGTTTTTATTCATTGAAGTCCAGCGTGGTTTTAGGCGTAGATGTGGAGAAAAGGTGTGTTTCAGTCCCACGTTATATGAATCACCCCTTTGTGGGTCGCTGAGCCACTAATAATACATCAGTTGAGGTCCGCCATGCTGCTGCCCACACCCTGCCCATCATTAATCACCCGGCTGCTCTGGGGAAGTGAATGCAGAAAGCACCCAACAAACAGAATCAGGTCGCGCCTGAGTGATAGCTTCATTCACCCACTCCCAATAGCAACCACCTGTGTTAGCACCATAAACAAGCATAATGTGTTATTTCTTCTCATTTCCTTCAATTACACTGTGGAAAACCACAGCAAGTTAGCTAACTTGCTAATAGGCTAGCGGGGCAGCTTATTCCCCTGTTGTGGCTCATTGTTGTGCAAAGGAGGGAGCTTTGTTTGAACACTGTTAATGGTAGGTCGACCTCTAGCACATTAAAATTGATCGGTCTCCATGGGTAGGCCTAGATCCTGGGCCCCTGGAGGTTCAGGGAGCGAAAGCAAAGCAGTGCTCTTTTCTACACACAGTGCAGTTTTCAGTCTCTGGAGTGAATTGAAAGCTCAGTTTCCAGGTCTCTGATGATAATAATAATAATAATAAAAAAACTGTATCAACAGAGGAACAAGGGGACAAATGATTTACTATTCTGCTCGTTGAAGGGGAAAGCGTTGTCTGAACTCTACAGGAGCTTGCTTCATGCCATCCCCAGAGAGTAATTAAACGCTACATCCACTGAGGCCATCAAAAGATGAGACCATTAAGAAGTTCAACTAGCTGGAGAAACAAGAAAAGCCTCTCAAGAGAAACAACAAGAGAAAAGAAACCTTTCTGACAATACAAAGAAAGAATAATAATTAACAGCATTATGGACTATAGAGGCACTGTGTGTGCATTTTACTCCTGCTTAGTGTTGTGGTTTTATATTCCATTGAGGGTTATCACGTACTCTAATGCGTCAGTAACTGATAAAAGGCACAAAAAAGCTCTATGCCATTTGTGCTAGATTTAGATGAAGGCTGAGTAAAGGAAATCCCACTCACGCTTTCTTTAAAGAAACAAGTGCAGTCCTCTGGGTGTCAAAGATCTTTAGGACGGATATATCCCACTTCCTTTTCTGTCTGCCTGTCTGTCTTTCTCCTTGAAGATCTGGTTCAATCTTGCTGTCTCACCTCTCAGTATTACCTCTCACTGTCTGTCTGTCTGCATCTATCTCACTCTCTCCTCTCTCTGTGTCTCTCTTGATGAAGCGGTGAGGGTGACCCTGAGCACAAAGTGTCCTTCAGTGCCAAGAATGTGGACAACACAATGCTGTCTCATTCTTAAGTTGGTAAATATAGACCAATGACACCCCCACCCCACCCCCCCCACACACACGCGCACACACACACACACACACACTCAACTTTACAGCAAACTCAGTCCTAAATGGACACACAAAACCACCACAGGCGCACACACAGACACAGATCATTGGCATCAGCCAGATCGATTTACAGACGGCTCCGAGGACAAGCGGCTAAGAGATGACAGAATAGCTCCCTGTACAATAAGAGGCTGGGCCAAATGACCTGAGCAGCTGAAAGGAACAGCTGGAACGGCCTCAGGAGAACAACAGGCTGTGGTGGAACTACAAATGTCTGCTCAATAACTGTCACTAAAAGAAATATATATTTATTTCAGCCCTCTCAGTGCTATCCCACCTGGGTACAAAGAATACAGAATTTAAAGGCTGGGAAATGACAGAGGGCTGTGGGGAGAGGGGGAAGACGCCGAGAGAAAAGGAGAAAGAGAGGAAGAGGGCATCAGACTGGAAAACAAAAGGAAAGGAGCAAGTAAGCTGTTAACTAGAGAAACTCTGAGAGTGAGACTTGAACCATTTGGTTCGTCCTTATTAAAAATCTGCCCTTGAACTTTAAAAAGCAGGAGGTTAATGATGGTGGAGGCAACACCTGAGACTTTCCACCCAATTCTGCTGTTATACTCCACCTTTCATTCTACTTTCTTTATTTCTTTATGTCCTCCTTTCACTGCTCTTTCCTGTATTGCTCCTACATATAATACAGTCTGTTCCTAATACTATTTTGTAATCCTAATACTATTATAATTTTATAATATTTTATAAAATAAAATAAAATAAAAATGCATATAGGCTAGCCCAATATCACAAATTACAAATTTGCCTCAAGGGGCTTTACAATCTGTACAGCATATGGAACCCTTTGTCCTTAGACCCTCAATTCGGATAATGGAAAAAAACAAACCTTTTTAACAGGGAAAAAATGGAAGGAACCTCAGAAAGAGCAACAGAGGAGGGATCCCTCTCCCAGGATGGACAGATATGCAATAGATGTCGTTTGTGCATAATAGACCAACATAATAAAATTACACTATGGACAATCAGGACCACAAATTATGATATATAATAAAGGCTAGCAGTATAGCTCTAGGGGTGGCAGTGTTGGTCGTTCCACCACCGTGGTTCAGAATATAACATTATAACAACTATTGGATGGATTGCCATGAAACTTTGTACAGATATTCATGGTTCCCAGAGGATGAATCCCTCTGACTTTGGTGATCCCCTGACTTTTCATCAAGCACCACCAGAACATCAAACTTTGGTACTAGATTGTGCCAAATTTTAGGCCAACTAGACATTCATGTCCCCTTCAAGATGAAGTGTAATAACTTTGGTGATCCCAAATATTACTAATGACATTTCCATCAGCCCTATGGGCTGAGCCCTAAATGCAAGTTGAGTAACAAATGCAAGTTGGTGAACATGATACATATAATGCCTGGTAAACATCTAAGCATTTAGCTACAAACACCGCTCTTAGTCTTGTTTGGATGCATTCTGTATATAATATATATAATGCTGCTGTGTATACAGTATATTCTCTACTGTACTATACATTACTGCTTAATTACTGTACGTTGGCTCAAGGTGTTTCTCAGTGACCAGTATTGGTATCATTAGTTGTTGTTGTAGTAGCAGTCGTTGTCTGTGCTTGATTTGACTTGAACTGATCCTTGCACCATCCCCTTTTACAGTGATCTTCATTAGTACCTGGAACATGTCCGCTGTTCTGTCTCATTACACAGGGTACTCAGTCTGGCAGAGTTCATTAGTGTGTTAGGGTGATATCCATTTAGTGCCTCTGAAAAGTTTTATTTTCTCTGCAACCAAAAACCTGAAGGAAGAACACTTTTTATTATTAAAATGATTTGTGTTTTTCTGGTTGGATGATTGTGTGTGTGTGTGTGTGTGTGTGTGTGTGCTGAAAAGTTTTTTTATTCTTTCTTTCTCTACAAATAATTTGAAGGAAGCCCACATTTTATTATAATTATCTGTTTTATCATGGCTGCATGCTTTTTTGTGTGTGTGTTTGTGTGGCCAGTATTGCTGACTGACAGGGGCTAAAAGCACACAGGGGCTGTGAGGAAAGAAGGCATCACTCAAGGCCACAGCATACTATGGAAGGATGGGGGGTTATTTATAAGCTTTTAGTAGCCACACATGCTTCTGGAATATCAGCACACAATACAAGCTACGGTTGCCAAGGCTTTCTCTTCTCATCATACATCAGCAGTGGCTGACTGTCAGACTAAGAATAACTACTGGGACAGAGCAGCTGAGGTCCACCTTTATTACTTCTTCTTTTGGAAGACTCCTCAGCTTCCAGGTCCACCAGGAACATCGCATGTCAGTGTGGTCTTCTTTTTCTTACAGTAGTAGTAGAAAGGGGGTACTGCTGTTTTCTTGAAAGCTCTGACACAATAGAACATTTTTAAAACTCTTACTAAGAAGTTTCTGAAGGACTGCCATGCTTAAAAACTCAACCAGTGCAGCATCTGTCTGTGTGGTGCCTGATTTATTTAAACCACTTATGCAAATCAATGGGTTGCACTTTCCCAGAGCACCTGAAGCACAAAATATGTAATGAGTTCGCACATGTACCAGGTGAAACATGTATTGCAAGCCAACGAGGAATAAATATTTGCCGCACACACAGAACGACTTATCGTGTTTTATCAATCATTAATGCTTATTCAAAATTCATGCTCGCTCTGTGCTTTTACTTGCATAAATTATGAATAAAAGCCAGAGTCAGTGTGACTGTGTGGCAAACATTTATTCCCTGTTGGATGTTCTTGCATTTTATCTGCAGCTCACAGATGCAGAGGATATCATACCCTTAATGTATGTGTCGCTGTGGAGAGAACAGACTGCAATATCACAGCTGTTTTTGATGCCACATTCAGGTCACTTGGAGGGGTTGACATGTATAACTTGTTGGAGTGCCCACATCTGAAATATTTTATTTATGGATTTAAAAAGTCAAGCATAGAAGAACTGTAGCAGCTTTGAATAGAGCTGACTGTATTACTTTTAATATAACTGCTAATTTTTTATTACCTTGAACTGCTGACATTGCTGGGTTAAATGCAGATTTTGCAGCCAGAATTGTCAGTTTTGTGAGTGCAAGTTGTGATATAGTCTGAGGTCTCATAGCACAGAAAAGCCACACACATCCTATTTGTATTAATGACTTGGAGGCTAGTGTTCATGTTTTTTCCCCTCAGTTTGCAGCTCATGTTTACAGTCTATCTGGTGTGACATGAGCCAGAGGCCAGGACATTAAGGGATATCAGACGTTTTAATATGTAGGCATGGCATGACTTTCTTTGATGTGGGGTTCTTCTTCGTGTTATGACAAGCAATAATATAATAATATCACTATTTTGATATATGATAATGAATATGACTTAATGAATCTGCCATTTCTATTAAGCATATCCTTTGACATTTGCGTTACTCTTAGCAGCTCTTTATTCTTTTGACATCTTCCTTACCTGTTGTGCCTTTGAATTTCAAATGCCACATCAGCCGTGGGGGTGTCCAGACATGCTGCCTTTTTTCATTATACTGTATATTATGTGCGAAAATATATTTGTGGTTTAGTGAGGTATCTATCTGCATAATATTGGCACTCTCAGACCGGACACTCTTCTAAGTGTTCAACAGCCATCTGTCAGTTTCAAGACTGAAGCTACCATTGTTCCACGGGGAATTGTCTTGCTGGAAACTAAATATAATGAAAGTTTCTTTTCATCTTCTCACCTATTAGTGATTGGGCCCAGAATAGAGCTTAATGGACACCAAGGTCTCTTAGATGATCCATCATTTCCTGGCCAGCCTTGACAGCTGTTTTCGTGCCTTTTTCTAATCAAGGACCCATTAAGAGCTCATTAGAATGCAAGAGAGGAAAGGGAGGGGGCGAAGTGATTGCATCCAATTACATGCAGCCTTCAATTCATCAAGTTATTTGGTCTAGGAGAGAGGTAGGGACCTTTTTCAATAGTTATGGCAGGGAAAGGGATGCTTGTTGGGTGATTCACTTATGCCACCTCAAAGTGGAAAAGTATGATGAAGTTTGTCTGGTGAATGCTTACATTGCCCGTCATCAGTTTTCAGTCTTCATCTTATATGCAGCATCACTTCAGTGCTTTGACAGAAACAGATGAATGATGCTAAATGAAGCTTTTATTAGACAGTAGCCTAGTTCCGCCTTCTGAATAGGCACCCACATCTCAGATTTGTTTAGGGATTCAGATAGGTCTGGTCTTGTGCTAATTGAGGGCTGTTTCCGCTGGTTGGAGAAACAGTCGACCAATCAGATCTTAGCTGGTGAGGTCATCTTCCTACATGCAGCTACCTGCTAGCTAATCTGCTGTACAGATTGTAAAGCCCTTTGAGGCACATTTGTGAATTTGGGCTTTATGAATATAATTGACTTGACTTTGGAGCTACATCCATAAAGCATAGTGATGAAAAAATGGCTGAGATTGGCGCAGCTGTACAAGCTGTTGTCAGGCCACGAACAGAATTAAGAACTCTGGACATTTTTCTTTATTCAATATGAAAAACATGCAGTTAACAGCTCCGCGCAGTCGCTACCGCAGCTTCAGTATCAATGGAAAATGGCGCTGGCAGGATGGATGCATCCCTCACTACTGATCAGCCAGGGCAAAACAAAATAACCCCCCTCTGAACATGAAGTCAGCTAACATGAACACATTGTCAGGCTGGATGAATGAAGTTACACAAACTGTCAATTCAATCAGATTATCAAGCTATTTATAGTGTAGCTCCCTAACAAAAAAGATATTAAAGTTGAACCTCATTTTATTTGAATTTTTTTCCCCCGTATATTCCCTCAGCCCACTGCCTAATATTCTTGCAACACACTTTTAACTAAGAAGTCATGCTAGCCCTCTCCTGTGGAAACATAGGACAGACTGTTCTTTGGCAGTCATTCAGCAGTCACGCTTTCCATTATCTCATGAGAGTAAATGGGAAACGGTCATAAAGTAACTTCATGGTGCCATATCATATTTGGAGATCAGAGTACAGAATCATTAGCACTGAGGCATGAATACATTTCAATGAACCCAGTTAACTCTGTGCACCTTATCAGAAAAGATAACTAAAAAGATGGCTACCGCCAAGATAGGGTGAATGTTGGGTGATAGTTTTATGACTAAGACACCCAAACTTATCCTTGTTAAGTTCTCTCAGCATCTTCAAACATTTTATGATGGGGTATAATTTCTTCAAAGGAGCTTTTTCTTTGCTCTATCTCTCCATGCTGGAACTTTGCCTTAAGTGTGGATAGTGAATGTAATAAATTATCAAAACTGCGTATATCCCAAAATAGCCTTCTGAAAGACTGCTTTTAGGGTTTAAATCTCAAAGGAGCCATTAAACGTTAATGTGAATCTCTACCAGTACACTGTATCAAGAAAATTCAAGGTCATATACCATATTTCAAGGACACATTGCAGTCTGTGCTTATTTTATTCTGAGGGAAGAAAGAATGCATATCTGGATTTTGACCCAGCCTTTAACTTTTCTGGCAGTGATTGAAATAATCATTTCCCTGTACAAGAGTCAAAGCCGGTTGGCTCCCATGTGCCCTCAGTACTAGAAATGACTTAAGTGGCCATCAATATATTCATTGATCCAGGGCTGGCACACACCCTCAGCTGTGATTGAAATTCTATTTGTGCAGAGGCTTTGGGTTCATCCGAACTACTATTCCCCTTTCTATGTTCTAGCATGCCTGTGGCACTCGAGAGGGTTTGCCCTGCAATCTCCTGTTCGATCTTCTCGGGACTTGGAGAGTTGAAAGAGGAGAAAGACAACCTTTTGGCAGAAAGAAAGAAAAGAACCTGTCAATGCTGTCAGCCAAGTAAAGACTGTTTTTTTAGACACCTGTCCAAAGAAGAGCCAGATAGGAAGATGAGGAAAAGAGCATGATGAAAAGCTGGACAACATGCCGTGTGCCATGTCTCCCCTTTCCAAACACACTAGAGACTGGAAATACCTCTCACCATGAAAACACTCTCTCCTTCTCCCTGCAGTGTGTTGTCAGGATGATTGGCCATGAGTTAGAATCCTCTTTTGTTCTCCAGGTTCGCTCCTCTTTGCTATTTTATGTCTGTTTGATTCACTTGGAGGTAGATGTCCCAAATTTTTCTTGACTGGATCAAACCCAATTTCTTTGTCTCTCTACCTCCCACTTACTCCCACTCACAGGAGCCATTTCACATATTCATTTCATCGCCGTATTTTTGTGTTAGTTGCAACAGTGAACTTTGCTGGTGAGTTGCCAGTTCCAGCTCTCCACTCATGTTAAATCATCCTTTACAATGCCTACTTTTCCTTCTGCTCCTCCATCAGCCCTGTTCTCAATACAAGCGCAGAGCCCACTTATATGTCAAGGGCAGCATAGCTGACTCCATCTCAAATAGCAGAACAGAAGCATCATGTTCATTGGCATGCTTGGGCTTTGATGAAGAGAGGGTCACAGAATGCCCAACGGCTATGAAATATAACGTGCAATGAATTTGCAGTGGTTTATACTGGCTTACACAGAACAACATAGGAAAATTTAGTAGCAGGCTCCAACAACAACTACTTCTATTGTAGCTATTTCTGCTGTGTCCCTGGTCTTGTAAAAAAGACACAGAGCAATCACTGAACAAAGAAACCCTCATAAGGTGGCTGTCTAAACCTTGTAGACCTGGTTTTATCTTTGACATGCCAGCAGACTGTGTAGATTAAAAGTATAATTTGCTTTTATCCAAGCATTAACCTATGAAGGTTGAATCATCAGACAATATTACTTATATGCTTTCATGTAGCGGTCTGGGTTATGTGCTCCTGTGTTATGCACCTGCAATGGTCTTGGATACAAGTAATTCCTATAAGGCAAGCTGGCCATAAATCATGAGCTTTTGACATGTTCATAATGTAAAGTTTCTTGTTGATTCTGTGTCACAGGATGTATCGATTCAATTTTGCCATCATTTTTCATGGTGTAAGTTCTTAGCATTCATTGTAGCTACTATCCTGCAAACTGTACTGTACAGTATGTCTACTCAGTCGGTGCAGTTTGCTGACATGATTTATGAAACTGTTCCTTTTGTGACATTGAATAATTTTTCTGTTTTTGTGACTGATGCACCTGAAACTCTGAAATTGGACTTTTGGTCTACTTTTTGCCTTGAAAACGTGCAATATAAACATTTGTAAACAATAAGGATGTTCGGATCAAGTTTTTTTTTTTTTTGGCCTTGATACAATACTTCCCTAAATGTTGATTAGATATGTATCTGACACATTGAAATAACAGCTGTAGCCTACTTTTCCACACCTTTATTGTTCACAAATTACTTACTACTACTGGAGGTTCAAAAATCTTTAATTTATAAGCTTAAATTATTGATATGATATAACTAAAAGTTTAATTTGAAGGTTCCGACTTCTGATATTAACGTGACGTGATCTGCTAGATAGAAGACGTCTCGCTCTGTTGGAGTTGTTGGGACTACATAACCAGCGAGTGTACAGCGAAACGCTCCTCAATGCCGTGAGTAACTTGGACATTCAGTGCCGGGTAAAAATGAGAAGCTGCTAGCTGAATGTTTTGTACACTTCTTACCACTGGATCTTAGCAAATCCGTGCATTGTGCCAACAATGCTGTCAGCCACTCGCACCAGTGCGCCAAAATCATTTTTCACATTCACACTCTAATTTTCACTTGCACATGCAGCTGAATGACCTCACTGTAGAGCCTGGCACAGTAGACTACAGAAAAGAAAGGATCAGGTTTTGGTCGGCTTTATTTTAGTTGATACGATCCATCAAAATATGCCCAGATTGGCCCCGATACTGATCCTTACGATTGTTTCGGGACATCTCTAGTAAACGATATAGGAATGATAGGCAGACCTCTTTTAACGGTGATAAAATAATGCTAATTGATATGTAATTGTGATAAATTACTAAGACCCTTTAAAATGAGGTATATCTGTTACTTCTTCCCTGTTTCCTGTATACAGGTCAGGCTTGTACTTGTACTGCACACAATGGGTATTAAACCAGAGATCCACCAAGGCTCATAATATCCCTTGGAAAATGTCCAATGGATGCAGATAGCTACACTGTTTCCTTGTTTCCCACTGTGTGTTGGACAGTTAAACTGGAAGACCACTTCCTCTTCTAGCTGCTTGGAAAGGAAACAACCTCAATTTAAAATTATAGGTAAATCCCCTTCCAGGTTGCAAAAGCGGCTCTGTATTTTTGAGATAATTTCAAAGCAGATTCAAAATCTTTCCTTGAAATTCAGCAAACATACATTGCAGAACATAATCTAAAGGAAATGTTCTTTCTAATTATTTATCCATTCATCCAGTTTTCTACATAAAATCATACTGTTACACTCATTTAACAGCTGACTGCCGATTAAAACTGCTAATTGGTTCAGTTCACCAGACTTGTACAATGTGGACATGCGAGCAGAAACACACAAAAAATTCCTTGATTGAAAACATACATTACTACTTGAGTTGTACTTTGGATCCTTTGTGGAATCCACCTCACCTCTATTGTCTGAGACAGTGAGTGCGGACAGTAGGAAGCAAGGATCATTGCCTTTTTAAATACAGCACTTTTTATATTTAATGTGTTATACAAGTCGAAGTTTATTTTTCTGGCATTTTATTCACCTTACCTCGAAGTGACAGAAGTTAGTGACTGAGAATATTATTGTTGGCCAGCAGGATGGTGAGTGTCAGCTAAGACATTGCTCAATAAACCTTCCCCCAACCAAGCCAGCGAATACACACATTAAACAGTCTTGACGTGTTTGATTGCTGTAGTTACAAAATATCTATTTATATCTTATCTTGCAACTCAACCTTTCCAGCATGAACTTTCCGACGTAAACATTTAGTAGAAATTCACAATCTGTAAATACAGAATAAAACAAAGTGGCAACTTCATATAACATTCATTCATTTACATTCAATTGGCAGATACTGTTGTCCACAACATAGATGGACAATACATCTGTATGTCTGTATTGTGCTGTACAATGTGTCCGTATGTGACTCACATCTCACTGTTTCAACACACCTGACGTTATTACTTTACAACTGTGTATAAAAGATTGCGCTTGGGCTATTAAAAATGTAGCTGTTATCAGTGTGGCTGAGGTTGCACTGTGACCCCACCTTCTAATATATTTTTACACGCTATATTTTCTTCCCCTGAAAGAACAGCAAACAATGAGGAGAACAAAATGAGTTCATGAACTTTGTGAGTCACAAAAATATAAAACATCTCATTTCTTTTTTATGGCATAGATGATATCATCCCATGTATGTAATACCACGCTGATAATACTGAAATATGTTTGGTGAGTGTAAAAATTGGATTATATGCATTTCTGTTAGAAATTCAGTCATTTTAATCCCATTTCAAACAGCTGAAAACGTGACAATAGGCGTTGGACTGTGTTTAATGCTTTGTTCAACCACAAGGCAATCAGGTTTGTTTTCATATCTAATCTTTAAGGCTGATTGTCCACATTGTAATTTAAAATCAACCAGATTGGGTTTGTGTACTTAGAGAGTGTAATAAGTTGCAATAATTTGTCGTCATAGTCATGGCACACACATGGTCAACTCTTAGTCACACATAGTCAGCAAGACTATGTGTGACTAAGAGTTTTGGTTGTTGTTTATTGTGCTTTTTTAAAGAGAAAGCTTGAAGCCACGTCCAGCTGCAGGTGTGCAGGTTTGTTGGTCGTAGCTCTTTTCAAATCAAAAAGACTGACTTGTAATTTAGTAATTTAAACTGCATTTCAAATCACTTACAGTACAGACATGACTGGTGTGATTTTAGCTGTCTGAACACAGCTTAAGACTATCCTAACAATATAAAAGACACTATTGTTGATGTGGAATATACTGAGATATTATGATTAAGGGACACTTTTTATGTAATAGTTGCTGTATTCGCTGTGCTGCTGATGATACATTTGGGCGCAGAACAGTAACTCATCTACACCATAAACGGATGACAAGAGGAGATAAAGTCCAGAATAGATTATATCAGTTGTAAAAGAAGTTAACTTTGGGTTCTTTCAGTAACTAGCTTTCCACAACTTCACATCTTTTAAATACGGATTCTGTTTGCAAAAATGTGGTTATTTTGTTAAACAATGACTTGACAAAGTAAACAAGGACTTAACAATGTACATATAATGATTTCTTCAAATGTAAACTCACAGCATTTTAACATTTTACAATTGTAGATTAATAAATAAAAAACTGTTTTAAAGCAAAGCATAATAAATCACATCTAGAAATGAAATGTGTTTAAAGGTCCAGATGTGGTTGTTAAATATGTTCAGGATGAATTTGTATGTTTAAACATCTGTCTCTGCATCATCAGCCACACAGCAGACATCAAGCCTGAGTTCTGCATTGTCACTAAAGCACCAGTCAGTGCTCTCATCAACTTCGTCCTCTCCCTTTTGTTAACAAGGGTAGTGCGATGAAACGTCTTTAACGTTATTTGAGGACCCGAATGAGGAAAGGCAGGTTTTAGGTCTTAAAGATTATACATAGAAGGGAGAATTATTCTTGAATTTGTACCACCCAATCTCCCAGAAGAATTTGCCTTGATCTCTCCTCTTGTCCTCTGTCTTCCTCTTCCTCATCTTCCTCCTCCTCTTTGGGAGCAGTCCAGGTCCAGGGATAGTTCGTCCTTCTGTATTCATAGCTGTCTTTGAATTCAGTTCTGAGAAGGATTGCAGGCAACCAGTTTTGTTTGTAACCTGAATCCAATATGGCATCACTAGATGGTGTAAAATCAAGAACGTCTGGTTGAGATGGGGAATAATGGGTGTTGCAGTAGGGCTGGGTTGGTGTATTTACAGTGCTATCATCACACCCTGAGTCTGACCACTCTGAAGCGTCGAAGCTCTGCAAAGATGCTAATGATGGCCCCTCTCTCTTGGAGTCTGTGAGGTCAGATAAAAGGGGTTTTCTCTCAGTGCCACCTGTGCTGCTCTGTAACTGAAAAGTGAGTGAAGGCAACATGAGTTGTCCATTAGGACTGCGCACTGTGTGCAACAGCAGCGGCCTGGTTGGATTGCTCTCACTAGGGTCCAGATCAGGTAACGGTGATACTTTATGCGAGGTCAGCTTTGGACTCGTTCCACCTGGATTCTGTTCAGCAGGGACATGGACTGCCACCACACTGTAGATTTCGGAGGACTGGGAGCTCGTGGCCTCAGAATTCGGGGCTGGACTGTGTGCACTTGTGCCCACAAAGGAGCCAGTGCTGCCTTGCCAGGCTTGGCAGCAGATGTCCTGGGGAGAATAACCTCCATCTCCACCTGAGGGCACATTTTGCTTCACCTGGATTGTTGCATAAACTGTTTGGTAATTTTCAGGGCAGACCACCAGTTTGGAAATGCTGAGAACTGTAGATTGCAGTAATCTGGGCGGGGTGCTGGGAGTGGGTATCTGTTTTGAAGATAAGGAAGACAGACCCATTAAAGTCTTCAATTTTTGTAGATGAATAAATAGCTTTTCATTTGATTAGAATAATATATACGTATATACAATGTGTATGTATATATATATATATATATATATATATATATATATATATATACAGAAAATTTAAATGTGGGAACTATACTACATGATAAAAATGGAAAAATGGATCTGTTAAAACATCTGAAGATGAGTTAAAACATTTCACACCACATTGATACAAAGGGTAAAGCCAGGCAAGTGGAGACAAAGATGACAAATGGAACCACCCGACATTTGTCATTACTGAAAGCACTGAAACGTGTCACTGAAACATTCTTTCACTTTACTAAAACAATTTCCTCAATGTTTCAGTGTCTTTAATTACTTTTAGGTTGCTGTGTCAGAGAAGCACCCTGAACATGTGTACAGTAATTAATGTGCCAGAAGGATTGATTTTCCAGTAAGGCAACATTTCCTTGTTGTAACCCAGACACACAAAAGGACACTGCTAAAAGAATAGTCTTACCAATGACTGTGGTATGCTCTTTTCCTTTCCGCCCTTCACATAGTTGCACATACGCACGACTGACATTATGACTACGGCCGCCAGAAGAACTGCACTCACGAGTAGCCATGGCAAAAGCATCAGAGGATCACCTGAGGGAGAGAAGAGAGTTGGTGTCATGTAAAAAACAACACATCTGTAAAATCAGATACCCTCAAGCGCCTGAAAACAGCGAGTTCTAAAAATTCCCATTGTGACACACAAGCTTAGGCATGCCTGTGACATACAGTAAGGCTGTTGAATACACTATATTCCTGGACGTACCAGTATGCATAAGTACTTCTCAGAAGTACTTAGAACAGAAACTTATCTCAACAGAACTCTACACAGCAACCAATAGAAGTGGATTTCCCCCCTTCAGGAATAGGATAGCTGTGGCTTTGAGTGCATTTTAACAGTTAAAATTGCTTGTGCACTTGTGTAATATAAAAGTATAATGTTGCCTGTAGTCGTCTACATTTGTTATTGTCAGTTTTAGCAGTAGAGAATAAACAATAAGGCAAGCTAAGGTGAGAAGAACGTCACCTTTGCAAACAGATTGTGCAATCTAATCTTCTGTCTCATCATTATGACAACAAAAGAGGAGTGAGAGGTCACTGCCCAAACACTTGTGAACACATTTTCATTGGAAAAGCTCTTCATTTCTTTTTCCTATCATTTAAGAGTTAACATGAGTATTTTAAGAGGCACGGATTCACAGTATGAACAATATGGCCAATACGAATATTTTTCATTGCAAAACCAGCAGAGTTTTAACCAGTTATACTGTGACATGACGGTGAAGCTTGGTGCAGATGAGGCGTCTAAAGAGGGACTGATTTGTAACAAACTGTCTTGATTTATTACTAAACACTACATTGTTTCCAAGTGGCTGCAATCACTTGAGATGAGCACAAACTACTTCAAGTAAGATGTAGAAAACGCAACATTTCAAGTATCTTCATTCTTGCATTTTCTCCACAGCAGGTGGGTCCTTGAAAGCTTCCTAGCAAGATGTTAAGTGTCACACTGTTGCCTCCAGTCTAATAAAGTTTTTTTTCATTGTGAGGGTAAATCTTCAGTCAAGTTTTTAGAAATGCACACAAATTTTTTTTAATAACTTTATCCAAAATTGGCAGGTGATTTACAAATTACACAGAAAGAGCCTGTTGTGACTAAAATATATGGTAACACACACATTTATTAGCAAATAAATCATCCACACTTGAAATTTGTATGAAATAATGGTTATCATATGCTGATTACACATCTCGTAGAAAGTATTATTAATAATGTGCACTTCTACTAAGAGTGTGTGAGAAGAGAAGAGGTTGTATTCAGCATTGTCCTCACCTCGCGGTGTGACACAGAAGGAGGCATTCTCACTCTCTGAGCGACCCCATTCAGAAGAAGGCTTGTAGATCACATAGCCGCAGTACTCCGTTTTGTTCTTCAAGTTGATGACGAACCGGCCAGTTGTGGATTTGTTGACCTGGAGACACAGTGGGTCATATCGATGATGACTAATCAGTGTAATTCTCTGACTGAATGCACATTTGTACAGTATATTCTGTTGTTTAAATGGAGACTCACCTGTATAGCCCACTTTGGGTGTGTGATTTTTAAGGTATAAATAGGTACAGCTTTGGAGGGCCCATTTTTGCTGTGGACGATGATGTCTGCAACAGAGACTCCGTTTGGCCCCAAGGGCAGGGAGACATTAACATGCAAGGATGACACCGTTGTATATGTAAACAAGGTGGGTGGACCAAGAATAGCTACGGAGGCAAAGAAAGATGAGTGAATAAATGTTGCAGTATGATATATCTGGCTTGGATGAAACGAAGAAATGCACGAATGAGCATAGAGATTCTTACTGTCTGCTAGAGGTTTAAACGAGTTGGTGCGGCCATGAAAGCGACCGTTGCCATACACCTGAGCCCGGTAGTGAACGTCATAAAGTGAAGGGGTTTCTGCAGTCAGGTTACAGGACAGAGCAGTAATGTTCTGACACCCCTCTTTTATCTGGTACCCCATCTGCTGCTCCATAGTATCACTGTAAAAAGTGCAGTACAATGTGAGCAAACTGTGATACTGGAAGCACATGAACATAGCAGTGTATTACTGTAGATTCACTGGAACCGTATAAAACCAAGTTGAATTCCCTGTAGATATTAACCGTTCAATACAGTTATCTATTCATTAGTTTGGGTCACAGACTTCCAAAAATAAACATTATCAAGCAAAGACTTTGTTATGAAGTTTTGACAACCTACATTCAGGCACTCAAGCAGTTCTGTGCAGTACACGGCTACAGTGAAATAACCACACAAAGATCATCCTGGCCTTGCCAAATCACCCATTCATCATTTGAACGCTGTCTTTTTGAGAGAGACAAATGACCGCATTTCGTTTGAACAAGGAACTGATATTGAGCGGGCATAGTTAAACCAGGCTTCCTCTGCAGCTGATTTGATGCTGGAAATCACTCCAGCAATTCCAGGTGACAGTGGCGGGGAGAAAAGTCAATAGGATAGGGGTGGCACTTGACATTTATCCGGGAGACTGCGTCATGAGTAATTAGAGGAGATGACATTTCCACTTTGTTGAGGCCATTTGTAGAGACTGAGTGAAAAGAAGAAAGAATAAAATTCTACTCGGGAGCCATGAAAGCGTACTATGAGCGTTCCTTGTCCTTTCAATGAGGAGGGCAAAGTGCAGTCCATACTAATGACTGGCAACAGGCCCTATACATGTAGCTAGTTTCGCTTCCAAGCTGTTTGCCGCAGAGTTGAACTGAAGCAACAGTGTGGTATGCTTCAATAGCTCCATGCTAGTTTTTGAGCAATACATTTATAGAACCACTAGCCATTTCTTGAAGAGAGAGAGAGAGAGATAAGAGGCTGCAAAGGTAAGCCAGAAATACGCGCCTTAGTTGCTTCCACACAAGATACAATTAATTGATCTTAGAGGATATGACTGGCTATTTTCTATATTTTTGTTACTTTCAACAAATTTCATGGAGAGATCAACAATGTGTCAGTCAGTCTCTCAATACTGTCAACCTGTCTGTGTCTCTCAACCCCAAATCTTTTTGTACCTTCTTAAATCTAAATCTAAAAAACAGGTCACAAATATATATTTTCATTTTTATTTCCTTAAATCAGCTTAACACTGTAGTGTTTAGCAAACTGGACTCAAACAGGAGTAAATGGTGTATTTGTTGGAGACTAATACGTGTGTGTTGGTGAGTATTTACATCAGCTTGATGGTGTACGTGGGATCAGCTCAAAATTCAGTAGTCCATGCTCATCATAATTAATGAGCTAACCGACTGTTTACCCTACAAACACATTTTTCCTGCTTTGACCCACCTCCATATGGATCTGTACATGGATGCACAAAGGTGCAAGAGGGCAGTGGAAGTAAAGGTGTAATAATAATCACTCATCTGTCATCCTGGGTCTTACCTCCGGTACTGGACACTATAGAAGATCTTTTCCCCAGGAGAACTAGGCTCCATGGGGTCCCATTGAAGTATGTTGTAAAAGTTCCTGGAGACAAAATACACTGTCGTATTGCCAGTTGAAAGACAAGCTGTAAGAAAAAAGGGCAAAAGAGCAAAGTCTGTGTGAAGTTTTTATACTTTGTGCTAAATTGCAAGTAAGAACACTATTCTCTCCTGTAGCAAGAGTCGTAGACAGCCTTTAGTATTCAGGTTACATCTCATTTTTATCTGTGTTGCAGACCAAATTTCACAAATGACAGCACATGCTGTAAAGCCATTCAAGCCCCAGCATCCTGAGCCAGTGCAGCTACCCCATACATGAAGTCCTGAGAGAGGCACAGTCACTCAAGTTTTACAGTATAGCTGCTAAGGCCTGAGCGATACACAAGGGAGATTATGCAAGATGGACTTTGTTTCTGCTGGTGGCTGAAACTAAAAACTGTTTTGTTCCTTAACTTTGCCCATCACATCTTTGATACAAGGAAATGATTTCCATGTCTCAGGCTGACGTAAAGGAAAGGGATACGTGCTGTCATATACACAGTAGCTAGTGATTTACCATATAGCATATTAATTGTTTAGTATTATAGCCCATGTAGTTTATTGAAGATATGAAAGACACAAGGTTGAAAACTACACACACAATAGTCCGTTCAAAATTTGCATTTTTATAAGCTGTACAATGATATAGTCAATATTACATCAGGCAGACTCTAAAATGAAATAGCATTTTCCATCGATCACTATCATTTAAAATGACCAGAGTTCTCATTGTGCTCTGGGACACTCTTCATTTCAACTGAGAGGGAATCACTCTCTGTCAAATATATTACTAGGCTTTATTGCATTGGTGTTATTATTTATTTCTCCCATTAGGACTACTTTGTCGGAAAAATGGTCCATTACGTGTTTGACTGCCTGTAATCAACATCTGTAAATCAAAGTAGAGATCCGCGTTAGCTCGTCTGTACTCACCATAGCAGAACTGCAGGAGGATGATGACCTTCACAGACCACATCTTCATTGGGTATGGGGGTCAGGAAAAATACTAAACTCTCAAGTTGCTGCCGCTAAGTTGTGAGCTTTAAACAAAAGCAACACATAATACACACCACAAAACACAAACAAAAAAAACACGTAAACTCCCTAATCTCCAGAATCCTCCCAAACAAAACCACAATCAGTGTGGACAGGGCATAAAAATATTAAAGTTGAATAGGGTTTTGCTACATTTTCCTGCCTCCACTCCACAACCATCTCCGGTGTGTCCTGGGAAAGGAGTGGCTTTACCCAGGTGTGCAGGTGTACTTTGGCATATGTTATCACATTGTTCCTGTTTTTCTACTTACTGTATGTTCCGCCCACTTACATTCTCTCTCCAGACTCTGGACTTCCCTTTTTCTCCCTCCTGCTCCTCCTCCTCCCTTTAACACCTTGAGTCTCTCTCTCTCTCTCTCTTCTTGTCTTTCAGGTTATTTGTGGTTTCTACAGTTTACGAGAAATTATACTGAAAGTGAAAGAACATGATTGTACACACATGATGTGTGAGGTGTGTGTATCTGTTTTACAGACCTATGTGTACAGAGAGGCTGAAACAACCTGATGTTGGCCTAGGAGTTGTTATCACACAGTTTAGGTAATGAGGAAACAAGCAGCTGAATGAATAAAAGTATAAATACTTATGTAATTCATGTTCCTATTCCAGTAATTATAGTATTAGAGTAATGTTTCAAAATGAGCTTGGAGATGTTCCTTGTTTTGCCTTGATGTAAACCTCATGTGCAGACATAATATCTGTTTTTCACTAATTATTAAGGCCTGTCTAATGATTATCAGTTGTTGTATCTGGTGGTTCTCGAGCATGTCTACTTTCCTAAAGTGCAAAGTTGATTTTTCTTTTTTGTTATAATCAAATTCAAGTGTTTTTCGTATGTTCTTCATATCAATTCAGGAGCTTGTTTTGTGAGAATCATAAAATTGAAATGGAGCATGCTAGCTTACAAAGGTTGCAAGGTTGGCTGATGCACTGCAGCAAAAGTTTGTTTAAAATATGGTTGTGATTGGTTGTCTGTCAGTTTGAAATATTAGATGAAAGCAATAAATCCTAATTTACATTTTTGAATCAGGATATACAGACGAGGGACAAATTAAAAGAAAAACCTGAATAAAAGAGCGGAGAAACATATCAAATGCAGATGCTTCTAAGCACCAGAGGGGTGTACTACGAAGCAAGTTCGACATAGCCAGGCTTTCTTTGTGTTAGCTGGCTCGACAAAGCCTAAAACCCCAGTCAGAGATAACGAGTATCACGACAGTGGTCATCAACTTTCTCTGTTAACCCAGGCTTTCTTCTTCAGGCTCTGTGCGCGTTCACATAAAACGGGGCGTTTGGTGCGTCATTTGACTCTTGTTCCGCACAAAATGGGCTGATCGCGTGCTGCCTACTGCAGTCAAGAAGAATCAGCTCAAGAAGAGCTCTGAAGAATATAAGAAAAATATTACGGCAAAAAGCAACAGTGTTGCTGCAAATAAGGCAAGTTAACGTAAGTTAATATATTTATTTTACCTCTCACTGCACTCCTCCCGTTTATTTCTAACGTGACAGCTGCACATTGTTGAGCTCTTAAACTTTAAACTTGATACAGCAGATTTAAACATTATACTCAAGAACTGCATTTAGATCTGACACTGTCCTATATTGAAGGAGACGTGGAAATCACCTTAGTTTTTGGTGAAATCAAAGTGAAATTAATTTTATTGATTGAATAGGCTATTATCTGTGATACATAAATGTCAATAGACCAATCAATTTTCTAATCGGTGTTCTATTAGCTGCAGTACCAGCAGTGTAAAACGGACTTGACAGCAAATCAGGACCAATCATAAAAACATAATCCAAAGTGTGTAGNTATGTGCAAGAACAGCACGAATTTCATTGTATGACATTTCGAGGTGTAAATAAAACTTGATCAGCTGAGTTCTCTCCATTATATGGTGGCTGTGTGCTTCTGAAGTCGTGAGAGACTTTATAGTAAATTATCTTGTGCGCACAAGATAGAAAATATCACCTTTCGGGACTTTAGTGGCTCTGTAATTTAATAGGACAGGCATGTCCATCAGAGCAAGCGTCAGCATTGAGCCTTTGAAGAATGTCCGATGTTTCTCATGGCAGACATTTTGACTTGGTCTAGCAGGAAATACACAGGTTGTTATTAAGAAATCAATGGTGACTCAGTTTCTCTTAAGTTTCTAATTAGGCGATGACAGGTGTGTGTGTATTATGTGAACAGATACACTGTGTACTTCTTAATGAAGTGATGCAATTCATGATGTTTGAACTCTCTTTAATGACAGGAAATCCACATAAATACACTACTTGGCCAAATGTATGTAGACACCCAGATATCACACCCATATAATATCGCATCATACACTGTTGTTCAAAATACCCCAACACATTTAACACATTTATACACGTTTAACAGGTTGGCAGGGTGACATCCTTGAATCAGACACGTACATGCTCACTTGTTGCCTGCTGTTTTGGATAAGAAAGTAAAGCTAAATCCCTAAAATGTAAATGACTAAATTAAATGTTTAATTGGTTTAACCCAGAACACTGTAACTCTCCCTCTCCCACAAACTAATGCTATTAAGATATTTTGTGCCTCTACAGCCTTGGAGTTATAAGACCTCATCACTAATTGCTTGCTCATGTGAGTGAATCAAAATCAAATTTAACAGAACAACAAGTTCACAAAGATTAAATTTAGGAGAATTGGAGTCTGAGGGGGTTTAAATGACTTGTTTGCCCCTAGATAGTTGGGGGCTGTTTTTTGTTTTTTACTTAGATAATTTTTACTTAACCTGTAACACTCACTCTTTCCCTGCTTTAATACAATTAGATCAGTTGTTTTTTCTAAGGGCAGCAGTTTGGTCATAAATCATGCATGCTCTAGGAATTGGTGAAGTGGATGTGATTGTTTGGTTTTCGGTTCCTTTTTTTTGCACTCTCTTCCCAGAGAGGAGATGTTGACGTACTGTGCCAGTGGATAGAAAAATCTAGTCCAAAATGTTCTTTTCTCTGTCAATAATCTATGCCTGGTGAATTTAGACAGATTCCTACACGTAGCAGCATTACCCGTTTTTTTTGTACAAGTCTGTTCTGCATTGAAGTTATATAAGTTATGAGCAGTTCAACTAAAGTGTTTTTTCCCTTCCCTTCCCTGCATAAATGAGAAGTTACATGTTACAAAGTAGAAATGTATTTTTCTGACTTTTAGTTCATTGTTCAAACTATATATGCTGAAAAAAAGTGGTTTTAAGCAATTTGCGGTAAGTCGTAATTAGAGTGCTGCTATTCCAGTGCTGATGAAATACAATGTGGCCATAATTCCCTATCTACAGTCAGATCATTTAAACGTCATTAAATTCAAACCATAAAGAACACAAAAGAAGCGATCAATCATATCACAGACTTTTTTAAACAGACTTTTAAAGTAAAAGTTCTGGTTACATATGCCTCATAAAGGTAGCCTTTGCTGCAATTGCATTTGCAAGAATAACATGTAAAGCACAGATTGGTTTGTTCTACCAAAGCAAAGATAATCTACTTCCACCAACTACTAATCTCGTTTAAATCCTTATTGATTTTCTAATATTGCATGTACTGATCCTTGTGTACAGAATCTGTCTATCATCAGGTGTTGTCTGTTTTCAGTGGGTTATGGTCAGTGACACCTTATTATAGACAACAGCATCCTGGCAGTGATTTGCTTCGATGGTTGATTTTAATTAGGCTGATGTTTGACTACTCTCCTGTAACCAGTGTCATTACAATATGCCACCTGGCTGCAAAACAATAAAGGCCCTGCCTCACTTATAGCTCACACTGACTTTAAATGGAGCTTGTTGAACTGTTGACATGGGAAGTTGAGTACGTGATGTGCTTTGCCTTCAAGTGGCTAAACTTGTGAGAATGCAGTTTCTGGACAACAGAAATGGAAACTGAAACTTAAAGTACTTAATATCAAATGTTCTTTTGTCTCATCAGATGCATATTCTCTGCTGCACTAATTTCTCCAAGATGTAACAATAATTTGATAATGTGACAGTCCATTTGTCAGAGCACAGTGGATCCATTTGTTGGGTCTTAAAGCAGAAAAACAACACTAATTGAAGGTGTATTTATGAGATATTGTTAGGATAAAAAAGCATCGACTTCCTCTGTTTTGTTAATAGTGAACAGTCTGCAATGAAATGTCCTCTCACCGTGACTTCTCAGGCCTCAAAGTTTCCAGATTCCCTTCAAAGCTCAAAGTCACGTTGGTTTCAAGTAAAACCACAATAGTCAATGAAATCTATACTTTGCTACACAGTTTGACACTGTTTCCAATATGGCACCTTGTTTTCATGTCACGCTTCAGTGAATTTTACCTTTCCTTTTCCCCTTGTCGCCAAATTAATTCACTGTGGAGGCATCCCTGAGAGGAGGAGAGGCTTTGATGTTGTTGGACACAAACTGAGGAGATGTGATGTACCTCTCTGGGCTCTTGCACTTGAAGAACATCATCAGTGAATCATCCTATTGCGCTGTCACGGCAAATCAAATGTATCTTGCATCTCACAACTCACCAGCTTGTTTGAGTCACAAAGACTGAGCAAAACCTTTGATCTTGTTCAGTAAACATTGGTTGGACTGGGCAGATTCTGGCTCTGGATCAGGTCTCTGGCTCTGGATCAGGCTTTATGGTGAGGACAAAGCAGATTTCTATTTGAAATCTGGTGCAGCAGAGACATTCTGCAGAATCCCCACTAATACATCTTTCCCATTTTTACAATTCATGTTTCATGTTGGAGCAGTTCAAATTTCTGTGGAACACATATTTCTTCCCCGTATTCTCTTCTCAAAACTATAACACCCACAGAACAATAGCTTTTTATTAAAAGGGGAACAAACAGGCAGATTAAAAACAAAACAGATGGAGTAGGAAATGTTGATGCATTAAGCATCAGTAGCATCCTTTGTGTATTGTTTGGCAAACCCAACAGATACTGAACAAACTTCTTGCGGGCATTGCTTTCAGTGAAGTACAGAAACACAGGTCAAAAGACAGCAGATTCCAATTTTTTCCTCCTGTGTGATTTTGAAACTGGGACCTGAAGGTGTGCTCATCACAGGGATTGATTGGAGTAGGGGATGGTGATCACAAAGCCCTGTCTCCCCATTGAAACCCCTTGCTGCTTCCTCCACCATCAACAACCATCCCTCTCCCTCTTTGGAGCAACAAAGAAAAACTGCGTTTCATGCCGTGTTTAAGGGAAGTCATCGCTGAGAGGCTGATGGGTCACAAACAGACAAGTAGACAAACAGAGAGACGGGCAAACAGATGAGCTGCGTAGTTTACAGACAGGCAGAATGACAACAAGATAAAAATACAGTTCTAAAGATAGAGAAAACACACTAGCTGCCCTACGCCGACAAGTAAACAGACAAGCCAGGGAACTTAAATCAAGGTGATAATCCTTGACAACATGGATATTGATATGCTCCCATTGGAAGCACACCAGAGGCTTATCCTAAATAAAATTGAATAAAATCGTATTTGCCTTTTGCTTCAGCATTAATGCCCGTTTAAATACATACAGCTCCTACAGCATATGACAGATACATCTAAACACTTTAATTAACGGAGCAGTGAGGAGGTATTTATAATGAGACAAGAATGTATATATTCTCAACAAGCATAGTTGAAATTAGATTGATTCTTCTGAACAACGCCCTCACTAATGGCAACATAATGGTGTTGTGAGATGTGCCCTTTTCATAAATTAATGAGGAATGATTTTTTTTATGTAAAACTCATCTACAATGTGTCTTGAGGCTAAGACCCTTGGTTTGATCAGTAATGTGATTTGTGTGGTGCATGCCTGGCCTTATGCCATGACATTATCCCAGCCCATCAATTAACACCAGATCATTATAATTTTAGCAGGGGGTGGAGGTGTTTGTGAGGGCAATGAGTCAAAAGGGGAAACTGACTGATGGAACAGCATTAATACTTGGATGAGGAAGGAATGCATGGATGAAATGTAGAGGCTATGACCGCTTTACATGGCAAGCACAGCAATACATTGTGCCTTTTTAAAAGTCCTCGATTGTTGATGTATACATGAGTTCTTCATATGAATTATTCCATCTGTTAAATAATACATTACAGCTACACACACCTGATCACCAGTAGTCATGAATGAGGATCAGACAACCCAACTCTGCAGTTAAAGAATAATAATAGTTGTACTATAGCCATGGGAAGTACTTGATTGAACGCAGGAAACATGAAACACACCATTGGTCAACAGTTTAATTAGTTCTAAAGCTCTGCTGTTGGAAGCTTTATTGTCTACTTGTGACCAGTTTATCCAAATACAGATTTGTCTTTTCTTGTTTCATTTGAATAATTTTTAAAAGGCCTGAAATGCCTAACAAGAAAAAAAGCAAAGATTAGAGGAAAGTCTGAAAAATGGACATTATTTTGGGTAACAGAAACATCATTTTGCTGCTCTACTATCCTGTTGGTCTTCTGGAGAGCCCTCAGGTTTAACCTGCGATCCTTTGTGGGTGTCCCAGCACACAGGTTGGGAACCACTGGACTGAATTCTCATAGTTAAACCAGGGATACTGAACAAGTTACTCAGGAGGTTTTTTTAAAAAACTGCTGACAATGGCAGTTTTTCTTTTTGTTTTCTTTTCGTTGGTGAGTGGCCTTTTGTAGAAGTCTCTGCAACTATGGTCAGATGAGTTATGCAATAAAACTTGCTGGGGTGGCACCATTAAAGTTTAGATCAGCAAAACTAACAATTGTTCGGTACATCTTGAAAATCACCAAAGTTTTTCTAGCTATATTTTTACTCTCGCTAAATGTGGTTAAACTGACCCCACAGAAGGAGCGCTGAGGTCGAAGCATAGGCATGCTGGTGAAGTCGATGTCACAGGAGCATGCTGATGCCAAAATTAAACAATGACTTGACAGAACCCTGACTCGCTGTGCTTGGCTCGCCAAAGTGGCTACATTTTTGTTGCAACAAAAATACAGAGATGAAAAGGGCAGCTCACAGAAAGTGGAGGAGCGCTCTGCCCAGTGGTGTGACTATCAGCAGTGCAGGGTGTGTGACTACACACAGGAAGTGGGCCTCTAGAGGACCAACTAATACCTCCTGTCCATTCAATCACCAGATAGCTTTATTGCATCAGTGCTGCAATTCTCAAATGACGTGCTCAAACTGTGTTTGATTTCTTGCCAAAGCAACGACCTTTTCAACTTCCATCAAAGTTGAAGAATAAGACCTGTGTAACACTGGATCGCAGACTTCAGTTCAAACTATTTTACAGGGCTAAGGCAGGCAAGAAGTAGTCTTGAAAATGGTCATAAATGGATACAAGGTGGCACAAGACAATGAAGGTAACACCTGTAAGTTATCCTCTGTACTGCGGTTAATTGCTGATGAGGTGAGCAGGAACAGAACAACACAGCAGTGACGGCTGGTGGACAGGTGAGGAATTGCAGGTCTGAAACAACTTGAGGGGTTCAGATAACTCTCAGGAACTATAGGCAGAGGGGGAGAAGAAGAGAGCATGTCTCCATGACAGCCTGTCTTTTCAACTGTAATGCATTACTGAAGGCCCGGTGGTCGAGATTTGTATTTACACTGCCATGTTCTGTGATTAGATAGAAAAACATTTCACAGGACACATACAATACAGCATGTTAGGCCACAGATTCTGCCTGAAACATAACTCCAACTGACATGGCCCATGACACACAAATGTAATTATCCTTCAAACACAGACTGGTCACAGCAAATCTAACAATGACAGAATTGTTCTCACCACATATGTTCAATAGCCTTATCTCTCTCCTGCTGAAATGTGACCGAACCTGTTTATTCATTGTAAATTGCTCTGGCTCAGCTAAATGTGAATGCACTTTAGATCTATGACTGAGTCCATGTTAGAGCCAACTTTAATGTGTGAAGGCCTCGAGTAAATCATTGATGATTGGAGTACAGACAGCCATTATCCAGCAGACTTAGCTGTGAGGGTTTTAATGCTAGTCTTGTCATTTTTAACTCAACATTAGTGAGTGATGTGGATCTGCAGCAGCCACCTTGGAGAGCTAAGGATGATACAGGCTCGTGACAGAGTTTACTGCAGACCCCATGCGTCATCCTGGGTTGACAACCACTATCCATCATTCTTCCCAGGGAAGCAGGCATATTGGACATTTCATGCGCAGATAAAAGACAAAATGCATCACAACAGAATAATGCGTAAATGAATGCAAGTCCCCTCTGGGCTTCTCTAAGGATTCACAAATCAAAACGTGACAATTGAAAGGTACAAACCAGCCTCTAGCCTGTAGCTGGTGTAATATTTTACTGATCTGCGCTTCACCTTGGGAATTGAATTATAAAGGAGTCATCAATGTGTCCTCCAAAAGGAATAAGGTGTCCTCCAAGTCACCAGTCCATTTCTCCCTATTATTGCAGTTTTTTTAAAGAGCACTTTGGCTTCACATGCTAGCTTTTTGTCTTTCTCAAAAGTCAATGTCGTCTGTTGTTATATTGGTTGATATTTGTCTGGATTTGCAGTGTACAGGGACCTGGTTCTCAAAACATCTGGCAAAGCTATAAATAATGATATAACCTCCTTTTTTATGAACCATGACCCTGAAGAACATGTCTTTTAATCAAAATCCTTCTGAACAAACACTGCTTGAGGAAATATGACAGCTGTCAGACAAGCTAGTACTGCAGATGGTGCAGTGTTACAGAACACAATAATCTCACAAAATAACATCACTAACACTTACAATTTATTACCATCAAATCTTTGCACTCCGTGAATTCACTGTTGTAGTGCTTCTTTTGTTCAGTAACTAAAAGTAGCTTGGGGGAAAATAATCCATTCACTCATTAATTAAAAACACAAGTGAATAGTCTGGCACACTAGAGTTAAGAGTCTATTTATTGAATAAACAATCAATTTTTAATGGAAATCCAACCAAATCACGACATTCCCGAATAGTCCCACCCTTAGCTTAGTTTACCAATGTGCTAATACAATCTGTACAAGGTTAAGTCATGCCTCACAGACCTCTCTACAGTTCTCTACAGCTCCAATGTTGACTATTTCTCAGTGGCAGAAAACCATCACAACATTGTCTGTGCTCACAACAGAGCAATTGTGCACTACAATTCAGAGTGAATTAAAGTATCAATGATATGTCTAAAATATAAATCATTGTTGCAGCCATCTGACGTGTACAGCCTCGAGTAAATCTTTGTTTTTTGAGGACTGGTACAGATTTCTCTCACTGCATTTACTTTTTTCTTTTTACCATCTCCATTTTTAAAGAAGGGAAGAAGTCAATACAGTGAAAGTTACTTGCGCAAAATGAATTGACTGTTGTAGCGCCTACAGCATTCACCACTGTGACCAAAACAAATTGTACAACACTATAAGGTTGAGTCGTGCTACACAGACCTTTCTTTCCACAATGTCAGCTTTGTGATTGTGGGTAGTTTGTTAGAGTCTACTGAACAACTGGAAATCTGGCAGGTTTTCACATCGTTGACACGGACTAGGCAGACTCTGCGGTTTCTTTCCACCCTTCAACAACAGCCTTGCGAGTCCTCATTTCAACTTTTTGTTGTTTCGAGGAGAGCTTGCATGTCCTTGTTCGCAGAGCATCGTATCCTCAATTAAACTACACTCGCTAAGCCGTTCAGCACCAGGATTATTCTGCATGGTAGTGACATTTTGTGTGTGGCTATACTCCCGTGGGTTTCTCTCACATTTAGAAAGCTGCTTACCCATTCTGACAGCATGGGAGACTTTTAAGCCAAAGCACATAACACCACCCTTCAAAATCAGTCAACGTTGAAATGAAATTAAACGAAAGATACAGAATAGAACAAAAGGTTCCAACTGGCTGGTGAGAGAAGATGGTTAAATGAGAGTATTCCTTTTCTGAAGCAGCGACTTGGCCTCTCTTTTAGACTGGGATTAAGAAAGAGATACCGAGATGCAACGACAAACAGAAAGGCAGAGAGATGGAATAATGAGAAATGTAGAGAAACGTTGAAATCAGTAAACAACAAATAAAACAAGGAATCAAGATGTAATCACATTTGTAACGTTTTGTATATCGTACCATTAGTACAGAAAAATATAGCTCATAGTGCATTACAATAAGGATAAGCAAAAAATGAATTTGGTAAAAATAAGTGGTAAAAAATAATAAATAGAAATGCAAAGAAATTAACTTGGCACTTTGCTAATTTTTCAGTATCTTGCTGGTTTAGGAGCAGCTGGCTGATTATGAAGAAATGCTGTTGAGGTCACGCTCTTGATGTGTGATTTAAAAAGCTTTATTCAGAGTCCAAAATAACTTCTAATTTGATCTGTGGAGCCATCTTCTTTTGTACTATACCTTTATTAGACATCACAGAGGGAAGAAACATTTTCGTGATGTTAGAAGATTTCAAAATATTCTGGCGGTTTCTTTTCTATTTTATTTTTTCAAGACAACATTTCCACCTACTGCAATAACCTTTTGGGGGACTTTATGATTGTAAAAAACATGCATATCAGTTATTGAGGTCTATATGACCTTTTTTTTAAGCCTCAAGGTGCACTGTGACTAAGTAGTAATATTGTCCAAACTTCAAGTCTGACCTCAATTCTGTGTATTTGTGGATGAAACCTAACTTCTTAAAAACATAGTTATTAGATCACAATTCTAAAGCAGGTACAAGATCTGGGGTGAATAAACCATTTTAATTCACATGTGTGTATTGTAATGTATTCGCATGTTGAATCTTTGTCGAAAGGCAGGAGAACAACCTGGACAGGTTGACATTGCAACCAGAGCCTGGAGACAAATGTGGAGCGAAACACAGGAACAGCAGTGTGATTTGAATCCTTGACTATCTTGCTGTGTGGGGACTTCATTAGTGAAGAATATGGCATTTATTATTTAAAATTATGTAGATAGTCATAACAAAGTGAGAATAAACTACTCATTAATCATTCCATTATTATTTTCTTGATCTGTGCGGTTATGAATCATTAAGCCACCCTGAGAGTGGAGTATTTTTTCCCTTGGGAACTCCTCGTATAGTATTACATTGGTCCATAAATACACAGTAAATGTCAAAGTCTGTATTGTTGTATAATAAGTTGCTGGTTTTTCACCTCTTTTATCGTCTGCATGACTAATGTGTTTTATACAGTATGCTGTAATGGAGTGTCAGCTGACAATGGACTTCAGATAGTAAAGTGAAATAATGAGTCAATTCACATTACATCTGAATACTGTTTACTCCACATGGTAACAATAAATCTATATCAGGCCTTAGATGTTTACACCACAGAGTACACTGGATTGTTTGTTATATACAGACTCACAACAACCCCTACAAACTCAATGGCTTCATGTTTTTCAATGCCAGATAGAGTATTGAGTCATATAATGTGTTCTTTTGTTAGCCTATGCACAACATGTGTTTTAAGGCGCGGTTTCACTGTGGGTGATCATTTCACAAATGTTTTAGGAAAAATAAATCTTCCTTAATAATGAAAGATCATTATATTCCCTCTAAAATGTTACTGATAGCAGTTGCAGCTCATTACTGCCGCCAGTAAGGTCACTGGGGCAAAAACTGTGAAAAATCGGCAATATTTTAGAAAATTACTAATTTTGAAATTACGTCACTCAATATAAAATACTTACATTAATTTGTAAATATTAACTTTGACCTGCTTGTATTCTGTTTCCTTAAATTATACTATCCTTTACCCACTTCAATCAAATTATTTCTACTGCATTTTCCCTGTTTTTTCAACAAAAATCCATAAAGTTAATTTTACCTTAATGTTATCGGGAGTGCTGCTGTTCCCAGAATAGTCCCTCAAAAAGTCCTATATCATTTATCTACTATAATTGTGATTAAAGCCTGTGGTTTAGTATAAAATATTGATATAATACTTTACCTCAGTGGCCCTCAGATCCCTGATCCTCTGTTATATTTTTTCTTTTATGTCTTCTCTCTCTCTCCCGCACACACACACACACACACACACACACACTGACACATAAACACACATCAGTTTTCCTATTTAGGCATCCATGGCTCTTCGCGTCCCTCCTCTTTTCACCCCTACTCTGTTTTGCCCTTCTCTAAAGATTTGATTAATTCATGGTTGAGAAGAGAGACTCAGAGCACACATTAGCAAAGGAGTCACCAGGAGTTCACTTTGAAGAGAAGAAAGACGTGTGTCCATGACCTCCAGCAATGATTTGTGGATGCTTCGGTTTGGCCCAGTCTGTAAAAGGGTCTTTTTGGGTTTTATTTTCATGTGTCTGATCTGGAAATCTTACACAAAAAAACTTAAAAACCATCCCCATAAAATTTTCATTGAAGATTATCTGTTAGAAATGTAGGGATCAAACTGAACATGCCGTTGCCTGCATGAATTCTCGTACTTTAAAATGCCCTTGAATACAAGTAACTCAAGTATTTTGTGCACAGTTAGACCAAACTCCAAATTGGGGGCTTTGTCCTCCACAGAAGAGGTCATTAAGTAAGTAAGGAAACTTAATTAATACAGCGCTTTTCAAAATAGTAGTAAGACAGTGCTTTGCAATACGTTACAATACGACTAAATGAGCACAATGTAACACATACTGTGTACATACAGTATATTAACCACTCCATTGACCCAACGATTGTTTGCTTTCATGTTCTCTCTGGTTTCCTCTTAGTAATGAGTGTTGATTCTTCACCATGAAGCACAATACCCACTACATTTAGATATTAAAAAGTATATTTTACATGGTAATGTGCCTTTTGATATTGTTTGTTGAAACGTGTTCCCTCGCCGGAGGAAAATGAGTAAAACCTGCTCAGAAATAAATCGAAACGGCAGGGTAAATTCTCCAGCAAAAGAAAGATGGGTATAATCGTCAGATAAATGCTCTCCTGATAGCTACACTTTTTAATTCCCCCTGTTAATTAATCTTGGATAATCAACCTCTTATCACTCACATAGAGGAACCCAGTGGAAGGCAGGGTGATTGTAAACATTTAATCAGTCTCTTTCTCTCTCCGTTTGAATCAACATTTTGAGGCCACATTGAAGCAATATTCTTACATAAATAAATTTTTTTATTATGATTTGAGCCAATTGTGGTCTCATCAGCTTGGAAACAGTTCATGTCAGGCTGGTGATGACACACAGACTCGATGCTCTGTGTGTACTTGATAAATGAAAGCAGAAAGACAGGTTGTGTAGTTGTTGGGGTGCCCACCATATAACTGCTAACGTTCATGGTTTGATGCCGGCCAGGAACATTTGTTGCATGTCACACCCCATGTTTCCCGTCTCTATCTCCACTATCCACTGTCTAATAATGGCAAAAATTCCCCTCCCCCCAAAAAACAAGCTTTAAAAGATTAGGCAGACAGAAAGACAGATAAAGGTAATGAAAGGGACAGACTGACATAGAGGTGAAGAGATAAGGGATAAAAGAACCTTATGAGCAGACAATAGAGACTTAAAACCCAAGGAGAAATCTTACATCAACATGCTGTTCAACATACATTTAAGGTTTTGGAATTCAAATGAGCGCTGGAAGTTTTTTTTTTCATATCCTCTCTTTTAATCAGCTAATTAAGAGAGAGAGAGATTGAGAAAAAAACTGAGACTCACTGATATCAAAGATTTACAGTATCTGTCTCCATTTGCCGCTCTTCATAGTCCTGATTAGAAGACTCTAAATAAGACCCTGTGCCATTAACCTTCTGGATATAGCAAAGGGCAGAATTCTTCAAGCTGTCTCTTGGTTTAAGAAATAAGTTTATTTTTTTGTCCCCTCTTTACTGCCAAGGTTTTCCACTTCTTTTTTTACCATTACAATTCAACTTGGATAATTTATTTCATTATATGTAAGCATTTCAGGAATAACGAGTGAATATTAATTTCTTTTTTCCTGGGCACTGTGACCTTGGCACGAATAGACATTGAAAATGTTGTCACCCTGAGGATGTAAAGCTTTTTCTGTTGTTGAACTTATAATGAGTCACTCAGAGTACAGTAGGTGTGTCAGCTAAATGATGAACATTTCTATGTAAATTTGGACATCTTTCGCTAGGGCTCCAAGCCATACAAACATGAAATGACTTACTCAAGGTTATCTGCCACTTTTCACACAGCCATTCTCTGTTCTTAAATATCCATCCAAACTCAGATGTTGGCAAGGACACGTGTTCCCATTTCTGAATGTCAAAGAAGCTTTCTTGCCACAGTATCACTGTAATCTTTGTCACATTTCCTGCTCCCTTAAAAGCAGACTGTGCTCAATAATCCCACTGTGTGCAAAGCAATCACATCTGAGCACTAAGTTTGAGCAGGGGTGTCAAATGTTGAGGGTCAACAAGATAAAACATGATGAATTGACTGTCAGAGACATTTATCTTTCAATTTATTCTCAAACACTGAAGATAAAGGTTTCAAAAATTTTCTCACAAGCAAAACATCCAGTGCATCAATAAATAAGAAATGTGTTTGTCATTATCTGCAGATGATTCACCAGATTGTGGGACAAACAGATTCTAGTGGTTTTACAATAACGTATAATCTTATGCTCACGTTGTATGTAGGCACTGCACAGTTGCTGCGAAACTGAAAAAACTGTTGTCTGTTGACATGTCAGAAAGCTCAAAAGTTGGCCCAGCATCCAGCTGTTTAAAATATGCATTTTGTGTTAAATAAATAATATATAATAAATATGAAATATTTAGATAGCTACAACATCAGACAAACAAGAGTCTCCAGCAAAATATGCAACATGGAAAAATAAATCCAAGGGGATTTTTGTGATCTCTGTCAGTGTTATCAGCTGCTGTTTTGTAAAACAAACAACTACAGCTGGAATTTTCGTGAAGAGCTGACTGAATGAGGGCTGTCATCTCAAGAAATTTGTGTTTTCTGTATCCAACTTTCTCTCCTTATGTGACTCAGAAATACTCTACGGCCCTGTGACAAATTTGTGGACTCCAACAGCGACCAAAATACTCCCAAAATACTCGGGAACGGTGGAAACAGGTCTGCAGGAGAACTTGCCAGACTTTTTTTTTATATTATTATTTAATGGTTGAGAATCTATGGGACCATGATTCCACTGGAGCTCTTCCTCCTCTCCCCGGAAAGAAGGCAAAAACTCAGATAAGATGTGACAGGCTGATAGCTGCTCGCTGCGGCTGCTTTGGAAAGCAAGACAGGCTTTGTTTGTCTGATGAGAAATGCTCTGGAGGAAGACAGACGGGGCTGGGAGATAGTGAAGGGAGAGAGAGACGGGAGAGGAGGAGGGCGGTACAAAATGAAAATGAAACAGCAAAGTGTTGGACTGTCTGGTGTGACCTTTTGCAAATAGATTTTTGTAAACTCGCTCCTTTTTTTCCGGAGAAATGAAGGGTAATGACCGTGGCATTCTGATTACAGTGAGGTTTTTTTTATTTGTGGAGATGGAGCACGCTCATATGCTCACATATAAATATGCACTGAAACACGTGCACACCCACACACTAACAATATATGCCGTGCATGTGGGCCAATTTTCAAAGGAAAGGTCAAGGCTGACAATGATTTGAAACCCGTTTTGCGATCTGCAGACCAAGAAAAATGCATGACATTACCGAGGGATGAAGGGAGAAAGGAAAGATCTGGCTTAAAATATTTGATGGTGTCATACAGCCCATTGCGCTGTATGGTAGTGAAGTATGGGGTCCACTCAGTCATCAGAGCTACAGTATAACCGTTGGGACAAACATCCAACTGAATCTTTACATGCAGAATTCTGCAGGTACATTTTACACGTACACAGAAAAACACCAACAAATGCATGTAGTGCAGAATTAGGCAGATACCCACTGATAATCAATGTTCAGAAGAGAGCTCTCAAATTTTTTAACCACCTTAAATCCAGCCCCCAAGACACCCTCCATTCCAAAGCCCTCCAAACCCAAGAGCTGAGCCCAGAAAAGAGTCCCCTATGTCAGTTGGTGCTGAGACTAACTGCCCCCTCTCAGACACACTCTGACCAGTCTCACAACAACACTGCTTTCCAAACACCAATCAGAGTAAACCAAATTATAACGCAGTGTAAAGAAACCTATTTGGAACATTAGAAAGAAGAAACTAAAAGCCAAATAGATGTGAATGTTAATGTATCTGGCTCTAGAAAGAGATTATGAATTGGCAGAATATCTCTCTACTGTCAGACATGAGGCAACCAAAACAAAACAGAATATGTGGTCACTGTTCGACAGGTGAGGTTGAGACAGAGATGCACTTCCTCTTACAATGTAAAACATTCAGTGAAATAAGGAATATTTATTTTAACAAGTTCAACTCTGTAATTTCACATTTCAAAGAGCTTAATGACCTCTCAAAATTAAAAGGAGACAAGGCATATCTTGCTGCCCAACATGTGTCAACATGCCACAACCTGAGGGACAGTGAGTGAGCTAGACACACACAGCACACGCATGCATTCTGCTTTGGAAACATGTTTTTTTTTTGTTTGTTACACGCTCATGTCAGTCATACTTTTCTGGCATAACTCTCATCTTCCTTCATCCTGAGCTTCGGACGAGGGAGTAAGAGAGTTGAGGCAGATGGAGATTGAGAGTTTGAAAAGAGAGGAAAACAGGCAAAGGGGGAATGTGTGCACATGGGAGTGAGACTGTAAAACACAGAAAAAGTGGCAGTGAAATTGAGAGAGTACAGGATCTAGCTGACATGAGACAGACAGCTGTTGGCTAAAAGCAGCACTGAGACCGTATGGAGATGCAAATAGACCTGACACTGCACGGGAGACGGCTGCCAATCCATCCGACAACTCCTCCCGCCTCCATCTATATGACAGACAATCCATAATTACCACTTTCTGCCTCTACTGGAGCTATTATGAATTAGTCCATAAGGCTCGACAACATTGATGACAGTAGTTACCCTCCAGTATTCACTATTCAAATGCCACTTTCTGTCAGGTGCTATTACAGAGCCATCATGCTGTAATACTGACGTACAAGTGCCACATACAATATGTAGCAGTGTGAAATCACTGATGCACCTTTTTTACACGTGTATTTACTCTCTATAATACAGAAGTAGAATGAATGAATTGAACAATTTATTAATTTTGGCTCATGCTCTGCAAGCTTATTCTAAAGCCAACTTTTTCCTGCACCTGTTACACTAAATACATTTTAGAAGTCAATTTCAGCAGTATTTACAGCTTCACCAGAGCAGCTTTCCTGCCAACTACCAAACACTCAGAGGCAAGAACATGACGAACCCCATCCAGAGCTACTTAATGCTGAATGTCTGTTTCTGAAATAATATACCTGGGTATCTCTCACCTGAAGTACAGTACGGCTGCACAATTAATTAACAAAGATTATAAATCAAAACTGCAAGAAAGACTTTGGAAATTTCCAGATCACACACTGTTTTTAAATGAGAGTTTTTTTTGGGCAGCTTTCTTGAACAAGACGATTCTGCTGCTGTGCAGAACAGTTTTCATGTTTCAATTCTCAGTGGTTCAGACTTAACAAATATCTGAGGTTCAAAGGTCACTTTTGATGTTGGAAAGAGCAGTTGGGAAAACAGTCTCACCACAAGGTCCGTGTTTTAGAGCTGTTTTAGAGCTTTTCATCATATCACATGACCTTCGTCAGCAGATGGAGTTTGTCTAGTAGTCAAAAAACTGTAGATTTTAGCCCTTTAATGACTTCTTGTGCATGTTAGCTTGAAAGCTGAGGTCCATAGTTTATTCTTGACCTTGGAAACAGCAGAATTTAAACATCTACAATTTCATGACAACTGGGAAAACTCCATCTGCTGATGAAGATCATGTGACACGATCAAAAGCTCCAGAATGGCTCCTAAATGGCTTTTTTTTCTTCTCAATCATCATCCGTCAGGGGAAGATGATTTTTACTAAATGGTCAGCTCTAGAGCTACAACCAACAATTATTTTCATCATTGATTAATCTTTTGTCTAAGAAATTACAATTAATACGATTAATTGGTTATTGCCCAATTATTCCCTGTTGAATATTTTCTGATTAATTGACTTATTGTTGCATCTTTAGTAAAGTCAGACATATGTTGAGTGAAGTTAAAGAGCCTCATCAACAACACCAACTGTATGGAGCCAATGCTGCAACCAAAACAGCTTGATGTATAAGGTGTCAAACAAGTCAGATCTATTTATGTGAGTCAAAGGCGACTGGGTAAATGTTGTCAACTCAAATGCCATCTCAACAACATACTGTATGTCAAGTTGCAGACAGTTGATGTTCTAACCATTAACGTCTCATTATTTGAATTACGTGTTTATTATACAGTATTTCTGACATAGACAACAGCTTGAACATGACATCAGCACAGCTTCCTGAGACTTTTAGTGCTCCTCCCTGTCTGAGACAGAGACATCAAAGGCAGTGTTGGAGTTAGGACCCCCTGCTGTTACATATCTGAGAGGCAGTGAGTCATTCTGACACGGTCAAACGTGTCATTTGTTTTTTTTCCCTGCTAGATAAGACACTGAAACATCAGCTCTTTCAACTTGAGGAAAATGCAAATGACATTATCATCTCCAGTTGTGATGTTAGCATGTCCATGTGTGTGTTTTTGTGCCACACTGAATATGAAAGAGCCGGGAGTGAGATGACAGAGCTCAAACTGCTTACGACTCGCTGCCATCAGTAGGCTGCACCAACTTTCTCTTTCTCGCACTCCAGTTTTGCCCAACGAATCATCAAGCTCAGGGTGAATAATTCATGTAAGGGGCGGTTTGGTGTGTGTCCTAGTTAGCATTTGCTTTGCTGACACCTGCTGGTGCATCCAGAACAAAAGCAATTAGATGAACGGTCCTCCAAGGAAGCTTTGGCACTCTTTCATCCCCAGTCAAATACATTTGCTGTGTACTCGCCCTCCATCTCTTTGCTCCTCTCCCGGAGTTTCGAGACCGTAACTTCCCGTTGACAGATTCCCCCATGCTCTGCTGCCTTTTGTTGTTATCTGATTAGCTGGAGCGAGAGACCAACCAGGATTCATTTCACTCCTGTCTCTCCTAATTTCATTCCAGGCTGTTTCCCAAACAATGCCTAGAATCTTAAGCTTCTCCTCATAGGTCTCCTGCTAACAACACAGAGGCTCTAGATACAGTATCTGTACCTTCAACTTATGCTCTGTGTCGGATATGCGGCTACAATTGGTGGTGCATTTTGATTTACCTCCATGTTACCAATGCTGCCAAGTGAGGAGAAATGTTGTCTTTGATAAACATGGCTGACATTCACTAACAGCTTTGGAGCACATAGTGAGTTAGGAGTTAGGAGTTATTTGTATGTTGTTTTTTCCCAAAATTTTGAGCTACAGAAATATGAGTTTGTCACATGAATAAGTTATCAATCAGGACTTGGGCTGGGCAACATAGCAAAATAAAAAAATGGGAGACTGCCATATGTTTGGTTGGAAATAACTTTGTTTCTGTGATGTGATTGGTTGTAGTATGTTATCAATGGGTTATATTGTTTATATCGCCCAGCCCTAAGATTAAAATCTGTGTCAGTTAACAACAGCAAAAGTCAGTTGAGGCACAGTGAGGTGTGTTAAGTAAGTTAACAGTCTTTTAAGAGCTGTCTTTCATCCACATGACTGTTTGTGAGGTCCAGTGATGGTGGCAAGTCCATTCTGTGGATGGTTTGATATGTCATTTCAAATATCAAAATAACATAAAGTTGACATCTCAGACTGTCCTGATGATCTCCCGTTCCAAAGCAATGCCCCTCTGAAAGACTTAAGCCAGTGTGACTGCTCTAATAAAAAGCTGTCAAGATCTGAAACCTCTGTGAAACCCCATCAAGTGCATCCAAACTTCTTAAATCAAATTGATGATAAGATCAGTGAGCTGCAGTTTAGTCCCTGGAGGGCAATAAACACGGCTTATTTTCTCTGCATAATTAGCCCAGAAACAATTCTTACAATCCCCGTCTGACCCCGGACAAACCCCATTGCTGGAAATTAGCTCTTGTGGGTTGTAGGAGTCGCAAGGCCTTTTGAAGATTCTTTTTGGAGCTCTAATAATTTGGCCCAATAGGGAGGCCTCCATGTGGATTGAGTAGTATGCCTAACACTGAGCCAGGGCCTATGAGGCTTTAGAGAGATAACTCAGAATTATTACTAATAAAGCTCTCCGGATTAAACCATGTGAGTGTGAGTGCGTGTGTTTGTGTGACGGAGAGCTCTCATCTAATCCTTGATGTATTCTTTTTCATTCACCTTTGGTGGAATTTACATTAGTGTGTCGAGATGGAAGCACAAGAGTCTGAAATAGAAACACAATATAACTTGAAAGAAAGGAGGAAGGAAACCACACAACCATCATCAACCAAACAGCAGTACGCCGTGTATTTCACGTTGATTCGTCTGTGGGATTCAAATGAGCAGGAGCACACGTCGAGTGGGCTTGATGGCTCAATCAGTGCAAGTTAATTACGGTCTCAGCTGGGAAGAGGCGCAGACAGAGAAGATCACCTCAGTGCAGATTGTGGAGCTGAGTTTTAGGGTCTCCTGAAGGGCACATTATGTGAGCTGAAAGAAGGGGTGGAGGGGGTGGGGGAGGTGGGGGGCAAGACTACGTGGCAGTGATGGGGTGTTGAAAAAAGCAGCGGGCACAAACAAAGCTCCTCATTAGCTATTTGCAACTGCGGGGCATAACTGGCAAGTCTCACAAAGTGAAAAACAGAATCAAAGGCTCATAAAATGGAGAACATCAATAAACAAGCCCTCTGTGTGACCAGTGAAGAAGTAATTAAATTGTGTTGACAAAGTCTGCCTGGTCAAAGAGACAACTGAGAAGCCAGCAAAGTCACTTTTATCTGTATGGTGTCAGTTAAGAGAAGCGTAGAAAATATGGTTAATTAGTTCCTCTTTGGCTGTGCCATTGCGCCGCACATTTCTGAATAAGGTCTTTGATTCTCTTCTCGTATTTGTGCTCAGTTTCTTCATGGCTCAAAGGAGCAGGAACCTTCTCATGAGAGCAAATAAAAAAACAATACAAAGGGTTAGATAAACTGTATGAAAATAGTGCCCGAATGCATAAAAGGCAGGTGCCATTTAGACTCCTCTTGGGAAAGTTACGTTTTTTACAAACTGCTTTTAACTGGCTGCACTCTTCTACACACAAGAGTATGGTGTGTTTCTCCTGTCACTTTCCACTGAGGACAAATCCCAGTATGATGTTTTGGACAGGCTTCAAAAAATCTGGCATTAATATGAGCTTGATGATATCCGATAAAACCAATGTTGGCCCGAATGATTGCTAGTATCAGCGTATAGAAAGTAATAGGAGAGCACCAGATGGTTCCATAATTTGATTAAGAGCCTGTCAAACTCCCCTCTGTTTACGATTTGATAGGGATTTTGCTCAGTTGTATTGGCACCGACATTTTCTTGTGTATTTTGTTTTATTAGCATAGTACTCAAAAGCAGAAAAACAGTTTTTATCTCCTAGAATTTTCCTCCAAATATGTGAGAAAGTGCACAGAACAATAAAGGCTCATATCATTTGAGTTCACCAATGGCAAGCTTAATGCAAAGGTTAACTAACAGGCTACTTATATCATTTGTAGTAGTTTTCAGACTGCGATTATTAACTCTGTTGTATCCCTTGAACGATTGGAAAAATTGTCACTTTGGCACTTTTCTGTTGCACCCAGATGGTGAAATTATGACGCACTTTACTGTGCCAATGTTTTATCTCTAAGCGTAAGAGCAAATTATTTTGAGTCTTTGCAGTAAAACAGCATTCAGAAACTTTTTAGCAGTGCTACTAGTCTACTAGTTTCCTTGCTGAAAAGAATGAAACATATTTAAAAACATCAACAAGGTCTGGCATTACATAAGAACCATACAAAAGAACAGCAGGGTTCTCCTTTACTGTATTGTGTTTTTTCTAGAACTAAATGCATACAGCTTGAAATCCCTGTTGGCTCTCGGAGCCTGAAGAAAGGCATCAGAGTGCTTTGACAGAGCCCTACTCAGGCCTTTTGGGAGAGCTCTGCCGCTTTAAAGTCCTCGATCATAGGGAGGATTTCACCACCATCAGTGCACTCTGAATCAGCGGCTGGGGCTGCTACTACTATGTCAAGATGACACCACTCAAAGCACTGCAGGGCACAACATGAGCAATGCGCAGTATTGATCTTTTTGCCACACATTGTGAGACAAAGTAGTTCAACCAGACTTGGAGCTGCAAACTGCCCCC